>JAJLWA010000004.1:895915-1148231 GCA_030564665.1 Entelexis apis | reverse complement strand
TTATTTCTCCACGATACGGCTTATTTCTCCACGATACGGCTTATTTCTCCACGATACGGCTTATTTCTCCACGATACGGCTTATTTCTCCACGATACGGCTTATTTCTCCACGATACGGCTTATTTCTCCACGATACGGTTTATTTCTCCACGATACGGCTTATTTCTCCACGATACGGCTTATTTCTCCACGATACGGCTTATTTCTCCACGATACGGCTTATTTCTCCACGATACGGCTTATTTCTCCACGATACGGTTTATTTCTCCACGATACGGTTTATTTCTCCACGATACAGTTATGGTGGTTATGTGTTAGCTGTGTTTGCGCATGGCTGGACGCCCTAGCCCAATAATGCTTCTTCTCAGAAACAGCTCTTTTTGCGTCCAGTTTGCGCCCATTTCGCTGCCAGTGATCTTGTTTTTTATTTTAGTTTTTTTCTTTGAATTTGAGCTTTATTCGAGCGCTTTGTCTTCATTTTCGATTTTCACAAGGGAAAGGGTTTGATGTCCTCTTTGTGCTCTCTATTTAACAAGCCTAATATTTACACACCACCCCATTTCAAACCTCGTAATTCTTTGTACCTGTAACGCCTAATCGAGGCTACGACATACCGTCACCACGGTCCATTCAATTGAAAATTACACCTACTACTAGCCTCTCCCGGTGCTAAATGTAGGCCTTTTAGATGTCTTGGGCCTCGCCCAACCGTGCTTGCATGCGGGATTTGCACAAATCATGCCAGCATTTCTGGGTGGTAGCCCACTGAACGTCAATCGCGCCAGACACTCTCCGTTAAACTTAAAGTCACAATACTTGCTTTCCTATACGGTATTAACATTACATAAGCACACATTCTAAATCATTTATTCACATCCAATTGTAGTCTTGCTGTCTTTCCGCAGCCGTCCACGTCCACCTTCTCACGCATCCCCGCCTCAAGACATTCATCACTTTCTCCCTATAATTTAAGTCCTGTGTCCTCCTAATTCCATTCCTTTCACCCTAGAATTTAAGCCATGTGTCCTCTTAATTCCATTCCTTTCACCCTAGAGTTTAAACTTTCTTCCTTCCCTGTGTCCTCTTACTTCACTCTCACTCTAGAATTTAACCTTTCTTCCTCCCTACACCCCCACACCCCACACCAAATCCTCTCAAAATCCTATCCTCCCAAAGCTACTACATACCGTCAGCACCCAGATCCTCCATCTTCCAGACCCCACCTGTCTGTCACTGACCCCAGAAGACCCTGGGTATCCTCCCAAGGTCCCGCTTCCCAAGGTGGCCATCCCACTTTCGGGATCCCACCACCTACAGGTACGGGGCCAGGCACCATGATGACGGTCCTGGAATGCCCTTTCGGGAACTGCTGGCCAAGGAAGCCTAACTCGGTAGATCGCTCTCATAAAATAACCCTATATCCGACCTACTGAATCTCCTCCTCAACTCAACAGTATACACGCATTATACATAATACGCCAACACTACACGAATATGCGCTCACAAGATTCTCACATTCCTGCTAACACATCCATGCACAAATTATATAAATTTAAAGTCGTCATGTCCACTGGACTACAACTATGTTTTTTAAGATTATAGCTAGCCTGAACCCGTGCCAACAATGCACTATCCACAAGTGCCACTCATGCAACAGGCAAACAAGTTCGTAACACGGGTCAAAAATATATAATAAGGCATCTGATCCCTTAGAGAACAAAAACCGGCTCAGTGCAAATCGCAAATAAGCAGAAACGACCTTCACGGAATCACCTGTTCACTTATATACTTCACCCCCTCAAACAAACTCGCTACTTCTGAATTCTAGGTCCTTAACTTTCTTTTCTATTACTTATATGCACTTAAAAGTACCTGTAATAGCAGCATGTTAAAATATTGTTCTATAGTGTATGCTTCACATTTGGCCTCCCAAAGTGCTCATATATTCTCCTATCGCCCTTGCCCACAAAGCCAAACGCGTGTAAGCACACAAACGCTGCCCTCAAAAGAGTCTATAACTACTTAAAACAATGCTCTAAATTTAAAGTTGGCATACAAATGTACATTCGTTGAAGAATGTCAAGGCAAAATATCCAAATAGTTCACTGGGGTACGCATATCGTGCACTCGGGATAATTCTAGTTGTCTACGTGAATCGCCAAGACAGAACTGGCTTTCTATATGTTCCGACTCAGCTCTAAGCTCAGCAAGTCTCTGGCTGTTGTGTTGTTTGAAAACTGGATTGCGACCCGTGGCCATAAGCGTGGTGCATGACGAGCCTGCTTGTGCTGACTGTTTAGCGAGCACACTTGGAGTTAAGACCAGGGTTAGAGAATACTAAGGATGGGACCATAGATAAAGATATATCAAAGAGTTTGAGGAAAAACTCCTTCGTGAAATTATCAACATATATTATACTTAGAGTTTAGCAAAAGTTTCCACGGTTGCGCCCTTGCCTAACTGCACAAGAGTGCTCTTGATGAATCTCTAAATATATTGTGATATTTCGCCGTGAGTGGCTGAAAGATTTCCTTTTCACAACTGTATCTGAGCATTTTAAAGGTTTTAACCATTTTACAAGGTCTAATATTTAAAAACATTAGAATAAAATACCACACGATTCATCAATATTTAAGCATAGTAATTCTAACTTTTCTGCATATATTATTATTATATTCGTAATATACGTGTAGATAATTAATTATATAGTAAATAAATTGAGAATATTCCGGCTATCACGAGAAAAATCCATGTTCATAAGAACTTGAGCGGTAAATCATTTGAATGCGCTGGTGAATTGATTAATGTCATTTTTCAAACCAGATTGAGCTTTTTGTGGACCACTCTTCAGATTCTCAACATCGTCTCCCACTTGGGACTGAACCTGCTTTGGTCCACTAGCGAATTGATCGGCATCATTCTTCAATCCAGATTGAAACTGCTGTGGTCCGCTCCTAATATCATTGACCTCTCCACCTAAATTTGACTGAAACTGCTGTGGTTTACTAGCGAACTGATCAACATTATTCTGCAATCCAGATTGGTATTGTTGTGGTCCAAGGTTCAATTGATCGACTCCCTGAGTCACATTGGACTGCTGTGGATTCGTGCCACCCAACACACTGCCTCCATGAGCCACGCTTCCCTGTTGCTGGAAAGCTTGCGGTCCACCTTGCCCAATACCACTACCGGACTCAGAAAGCTGCTGCCGCGGCAAAAAGTCTCCTTGTAGACCTTGCGGAGTACCACTTGCCACACCGGCACCTGCAAATCCGCCACCACCAGCAGCTGTAGTGGCACTAGGGATTCCACCAGTGCCAGCACTCTTAGTAGTAGGAATTCCTCCACTTTCAGCAGCCAAATTAGTAGTGGGAATTCCACCCAATCCAGTACTAGGAGCTCCTGCAGCAGACCCGTAACCAGGAACAGTACCAGTTCCACCCACTGGCTCATTCAAGCCTGCAGTTTCACTTCCAGTGGGGAAAGCCTGTGCAGCAGAAGTGCTCCCCGTAGGACTTGATATAATACCCGGGTCCTCTTCAACATTATCTAAAGAACTACTGGTAGCTGTAGAACCTGCGACTCGAGCAAGCGCAGTGTGCCAGGCAACAAGCTCCTCATAGCTAGCTGCTGTGAACGTATATTTGTGATGTGGAGAAACGGGTTTGTTCGAGTCTCTTGAAACAACTCTAAATGACAGATCACCACTTGTCGCCGCGGGCAACCCACTGATCTCAGACTCGGGAATATAAAGACTTAGTTCTGGATGTGTATCAACATGATGATCTGCGCTCTTAAACTGGTGTAGGAAGCCGCTTACAGTCAAGACATAATATCCAGGTTTGTGGCCCTTAAGTACAGTGCCCTTGCGGTCCAAAGAGCCCTCAATGATCGGCACCGTAGACTCAGCATCGGCATTTGCAAACGTCACCTTATTAGGGTCGCGCTCATAGCCCGTTTCCGGAACAAGCAATGAGCTGTTGGCATTCTTGAAAAGCGCCCATTCCTGTGCAGGCTGAATAGATGCGAAATTCTGCTCAGTGCTAGCAGAAGACTGCAAACTTACTTGGCTGAAGCGTCGAGTAAGCTCATTTAGCGAGGCAACTGCATTCTGAAGTACCTCGATGATATGCTGCTCCACAGAACCGAAATTGTTCTGCACAGTCAAATTGCTTCCGGACTGCTGATTCTCCTTGTTAATCTGCTCAGCCGCAACGCTTCGCACCTGACGATGTAACACATACGGATCGTTTTTGGGATCGGGCTTCTGACCCACGCTTTGAGCTGCCGGTACAGCCTTTCCCAGGCTCTCAAGATGCTTTGCCGTATTTTCACGGTGCTTCTCAACCTCCTTCGACAACTTATGACTTTCGGACTTAAACGTCTTATGGTACTTCGCAATGTCACTATCCAGGATCTCTAGCTGCGGAATAATGCTAGACTTGATGGATGACGCCGTTTGCTCACTCGCCTGAAGTTGGATTTGCGTTTGTTTCGCTAGCGATTGAAATGCAATTGAAATAGCAGAGCTAGCTGAACCTGTTCTACCTGCACCTGCGCCTCCTGCAGCTGACGAGCTGTTGTTAGTGACGCCTGCACCATTGAAGTTGGGTACCTCTGTGACAATCTTGTGCTGTTTCGATAGATCAGAGGATATATTGTTCTGCGTATGCAATGTAGATTGCGCATAACTGTGGACAATAGAGACAGCATGCTTCCACGTATCTAGACGATCAACCAAAACCGCGGACGAGTCAACCTGCTCGTCCAAGATATCACTTGTAGCGCCATTGTAACCAGTAGTTCCTGACATTTCTAGGTTTAGTGAAATAAGTGTACGAAACTAGAAGAAAATTTCTATGATAATTACCTGGTTTAAATACTTCTCCCACTTTCATCGGTAAATCGGGCGCGCAACACAGTGACCTGCAGCAAACCCGCGCAGGGCGGGTCGTCTTATGCATATGCCGCATAATTAAGCAAACCCGTTGGGCATAGAGCAAGACAGTTACGAAACAGGGTAGGGGTGGAGGTCTGGGTTTCGCAATTGGCATTCGCAATGCCCCGTGTGTCGCTCAGTAAAATCCGATGTCACTCTCGAACCGAGTATGTAGACTACTCACCTAAATAAATATGACTAGATATACCCTCAACGGTCACACTCTTTATCCTGATGTAAATTTCCAAGTACGCCGCACATATAGGTAAAATCATTTATACCTAATAACAGTTTACGGTATTTTATATATTTTATTATTTTTTGCTGCTATTTTCGTTAAGTTTATTTATTGATTGCGGGCTAATTACGTCCTTTTCTTATGTATGAAGTTTCCCCTGATAAATAGGGTATAGTGCTTTTACGTATCTAGGGTATGAGAGTAATATCAACTGCTCGCTTCTAGGGTGGAGAGATAAGACCGCGTGCAGTATTCTATTCTCATATATATATGAAGTAATGCCATTTGATCTAGCGGAATAAACATTATTATATCAGTTCCTTATTATATGAAAAACTCTCGGTTTCTCTTTACGTCTTAAAATATCAACCCTGAATGATTAGCGGAATTGTCATTAGTGGATACAGCCAAGTTACTATGACAAAAAAACCGAGAATCGACATGACTTACGAGACACTACTCCGTAGTTGATGACAGTACCGCAATAGTGCGTCGCAATATCTCCTTCCCTGACAATATGCAGCTAAATTCTTTTGCAATGCTACTTCAGTACGCCTATTCCCAATCTATTCTCAATTCGAATCTTTGAAAAATGGAAGTTACTTCTACCCCATTTCTACCTTTTATAGTCTCATCAAAAGAGATTTTCTTACTCAATTATTATAGTCTATCATATACTGTGTGGACAGTATTAGTAGAGTGGACTAATAAAGTACGACACAACTGAAACTATCAAACATGAGTTCTGAATGCTGGAAGCGTTGGAGAAGAACAAAAGCGACGTCTTTCCCCACCATTGAAAATAGATCTCTCTTTCAACAATTTGCTATATCAGATTAGTGCTAATTTATTGGCTTTATAATCTATAGGAGACAGAAGATGTAAACGAAAGTGTGGGCGGATTGATAAATAAAAGTTAGCCCACACCAAAGATATCCAGAATAATTTTACTTGGCGAAGTTTGCCGCAATGCGCTGCTTGATGTAGTCTGAAGCAGTTAAGGGAGCGTATTTGCCACAGGGGCTTTCGATAACAACATCTTCGTTTGCCTGAGCAAAGTATGCCATAGAATATCTTGCACTAGTGTCTTCGCCTACACGCGGCATCCGAACCCGGTGAAAGTTTGAAGGTAAGACATCATCGGACCAACGCATCAGCATGTCACCTATGTTGCATGTGATTGCCTCATCAAACGGCTCAATAGGAGTCCAAGCTTGACCCTGTACTTCAGAACCTGGTAAAACTTGGAGACCACCTTGTCCCCTGCGTTGGAACAGCAGGGTCAGAACGTCAAAGTCGGTGTGAGCTCCAGCCCGCCAGGTCTTTTCATCATTGAGCAGGTCTGCAGGTAACGCATAGTAGTGCAGCAGACGCAGTGTACTCTGATAAGAACTCACTGAGGGATCATGGGCACGTGTGAAAAAGTCGCGGTCAAAACCAAGCTTTTCAGCGAAGCAACTTAACAGATTCATTGCTAAAGCCCAACATTTATGTTCAAAATCCTCAAACGTGGTCTGGAAACCAGACAACACATCCTCACTCGGCCATAGTTCACTCATACGTGGAATAGTGATCTGGTAAGACTCTTTTCGATCAGGCGTTCCCGTAGACGGACGCACCTGGCTCATATATTCCCAGCCGGCGTTGCGACCCTTCACGAGGGAATAAGCCTTTTTGATATCAGCTGGCAGCGAGAAGAACTTCTTCGACATTTCGAAAGCATGGTTAACTTCAGACAGATCAATGCCGTGATCTACAACCTGAAAGAAACCCACTTCGGTAGCTGCTGACCAAAGCTCATTACTTATTTCCTCCCGTCGTTGGTCAAAATCTCTGAGACTGATAATGCGGACCTCTCGTTTATATGATTCCGTGCCCATGGAACCCATGGTGGCTTCACGTTGAAGCTCAGTGAGGGCTGGACCCGCAAAATCTCCAGTAATATTAGGGGTAGTGACAAAATCAGTTGCCATGTTCGATACCTCACTAGTGTCGATATTACTGCTCTTGAAATTATATGTTCGTAGTGCATTATATAACTGCGGCGTTGCTGATAAGTAAAGCAGTAACTTTCCGAGGAGCTCTACCGTGGAGATAATAGATAAGCTAATCATGCATAACTGACGTTTACAGGACTCCCCACACGTGATATATCCGATGTCTTAGTTGTATCAGCTGTCTTAGGTACTTGGCGATTGGTGGATGCTAGCAGTTTAGTGTAATTCTAAAACAACGCTCGAGTGTCTAGACCAAACACATCGGCATCTTGTAATAAGACAAATTGACCCTTAAACACCATACCGGGGCATAAGAAATATAACTATCGTAAAATATTGTATTTTTTCATAAAAGTCAAAATATTCGCAGTCACAATTTCGTACGCCTCTTCTGGTAGATAATGACCGTGACCTTCCTCCACGGCCACAGGCTCGTACGGGGTTCCCTCTTTGATCCAATCTCGCCATTCACGTGCAACATCGATACGAGAACCTAATTTAGCTTTCGAAAAGATCACCATAGTGGGTACTTCTATTTTTCGGCCCGCCTCCTGGTCGTTTGTCTGGTCATCACATTCGGGTGCCGCGCCCGCTGCATAATCCTCGCTGCTGTACCGAAGAGTCTCCTCCTTTTCAAACAATTCAGCATATACATCCACAGCCCCTCCAGCCCAGATTCGTTCCTTCCATGTCTCAGTTCCTGCTATACGCATTGCAATTGAACGTACATATTCACCCCCACCATATGCTTTGAGAAGCGCTACAGCAACAGGGACATTAGCAAGCAGAGGCCAATGGAAGTAGCTAGATGCAATCTTAGGGTCCGAGAACTTCTCCCACTGTACTTTTGTGGGTACTATATCTATCAATATTGACCCAACAAATTCCATTCCAGAGACTTGAGCCCCCGCTACAGCTAGCCGGTGACACAAGCGAGCTCCTCGGTCATGCCCTCCAAGAATGATAGAACGAGGGTTGGACTTGGCGACATTGAAAACGCGACTTAATGACTCTATGAGAGCACCCCCAATGGTGGCCCGCGAATTATCTCTTGCAGGGGTACTAATACCATATCCCGGAAGCTCGGGTACAAAGAGAGAAACCTTATCGACTAATTGTGGTATAATATACCGCCACATAAAGGCAGATTGGGGGTAGCCATGGATCAAAATCAACACAGCAGAGTCTGAACCGAGATCTGATGAATAGCTGACGACAGTTGATCCGGATGCTGTTGACGTCGAGTGGCGTTTAAGTTCAGGGAAGAAATTACGCGTCGAAGCTGACATGATGGGTGAAAACGATTGGCTAATTTAACCACAAAAAATGTAGACCGGTACTCCGCTTGATGCGAGAATATAAATGAAGGCACGTTTAAACGGCTAATGACGTCAACCAAGGTGAAGCGTATGCAGTGTCTAACCGTATCATGAACAGTAAAATATGAATTGATGGCTGAGGAGTCACTTATCGCTAGTTGCAATCGAATGTGATGTCTACTCAATAATGATGTGGGCTCTGTTTCTAAAAAAGCTAAAACGAAACCTACTAATTTGACAATAAATTAGAGGTTTTATAAATATGTAATAACGTTTGCCATAAATCGACAGCTGCGGCCAAACCCAGGTGAATACAAGACTTCCCGTCCGATCAGTCTTATTTAAACACCTGAGGGCCTTACCAAGTATTGTAGTGGGAGACCATACGAGAACAGAAGGTGCTGCAGTTTACATTTTTCTTTTTGCCACCCATGTCACGAGACCCTAGACAGCGATTTGCTCTTAAGATTGCACAACATTAAAAAAAATAGGTAAGACTTAATCATGAGTGAAGTTTGTTTTGCCTGCCGCTATAATAGTCTATACACTGATACAGCAGGTCTAAGGGAAGCGAGAATGAAATAGCACAAACAGAACCGAGAGACCATTAGCTGGTTCAATGAAAGCAAGTTAGAAAATTGTTAATTTGTTTAGTACCTTTTTATTCTTCCAAAGCTTTGCGCACACAATTCACCCAAAATGGAAAACTAGACTTCACACAATTGAACTTTATGATGTATAGATATGTCCGAACAAACATCTCCGGTAGTAAATAGAAACCAAAGAATATATGCATTTAACTATGCCAATACTTATTGCTATGTATTCGGATAAGATTGTTCGTTTCATTGTGTGTTCTTTTACTCAGGGACTACAAAAGACTAAAATTCTCTGAGTTCAAATTGAACCACTACTGAACGACAGTGACTAAACCCTTAACTCTACATGTTCAGAATCTATAACCGGCAGCGCATGTGGAAAACCCTGACGATGGTGATTAATTTATGTTTAATGTGTCATTTATATATATATATATAAATTACAAGTCAAACGAAAAAAGTATACAAAGATCAGTAGTTCTCAATAAATATCAAACGACCTTGGCTAGGCTATGAGTAAAACTACTACTCTGGATAGCCAAACCATTGCTATAGTGAAAGAGACCATTCCTCTTCTGGTTCAAACAGGTTCGAAGTTTACTGAGCACTTGTACCAACGCATGTTTGCAACCACTCCTGATCTCAAGAATGTCTTCAACATGAACAATCAGCAGAATGGTGACCAACCACGAGCACTATTCCAAGCGATTGCATTGTATGCTGAGAACCTCGAAAATGTCGATCTTATGCTACCAGTGGTGGAGAAAATCGCTCAAAAGCATGTCAGCTTTCAAGTGACACCTGAACAGTACAGCATTGTTGGATCAAATATTCTAGCAACTATCGACGAGTTATACCATCCTGGTGAGAAAGTACTGCAAGCTTGGGCTAGCGCCTACGCGCTGTTGGCTAGTATCTTTGTGAACCGAGAGGCAGAAATTTATAAAGAAATTGCCTCAAACCCAGGCGGGTGGATTGGTACTCGTGAGTTTCGCATTGCTCAAAAGGTACCCCAGAGCGCATCGATAACGAGCTTTGAGTTTGAGCCTGTGGATGCCAAGCCTATTGCAGCATACAAGCCAGGCCAGTATCTAACAGTTTGGTTACAGCCAAATGAATTCGTTCATCGAGAAATCCGTCAATTTTCTCTGACTCGTCAAGCCAACAATCGGAGCTATCGTATTGCTGTGAAACGAGAGATTGAAGGTGTAGTTTCCAACTGGTTGCATAAGAAGGCACAAAAAGGAGAAGTTATAAACATAGTTGCCCCCCTTGGCGATTTTTATATGGAAATTGAACCAAATACACCAGTCACACTGATTTCAGGTGGTGTAGGACAAACCCCATTACTAGCAATGCTTGATACATTGTCTCAGGCAAAGCATTCGGCACAGGTAAATTGGTTTCACTCAGCAGAAAATGGAGCTGCACATGCATTTTCCAATGAAGTTAAGGATCTCGGTAGCAATCTTTCTCATTTCAAGACCCACATATGGTATTCTAAGCCCACCCAGGAGGATAAGGTGCATTCTCGGTTCGACAGTGAGGGTCGTATCTCTGTGAATGAGCGGGAGGCTTTGTATTCTGCATCAAACACACAATATTATATTTGCGGTCCCGTGGAATTTATGAAAAACGTTGTCAAGCAGTTGCTGGATTTGGGAATTAAATCCGATGACATTCACTACGAAGTTTTCGGGCCTCACAAGATTTTGTAACCAGGATAAAGTAGACCAGAATAAATTTTCTTTCGTAGTGAGCTTTCATACCAAAAGAAAACAGAATATGGAGTTTCAGACTTCCTTTCCCTCATATAATAACGCTCCAATACCAGGAAAGCCAAGCCAAGCCAAGCCAAGCCAAGCCAAACCAAGCAAACAAAGCAAAAGTTCGATGCATCTCATGACATTCAACAAAGAGTAAAATAATAATAATAATAACATATAATCATATAAATCGTTAGAAAAATCTTCTATTAAGCTGTAAAGTTTGGAGCGGAAGATTTATAAAAGCTGCACATGAAAAGCTCACTCACAAATTGGGGTAGAAAACCGTCCAGTTCAACTCTTCCATTAGTAGCTGAAAAGACTCCCTAGCTAACATGAGTATATCGCTTGTTGCCTCATTGGTAGTAACTAGGTTCTTCACATCAAAAAGCGTATTGCAGATCTTTTCATTTGTTGCTTTGAATGCCGCGTATATTAACTGATCTGACTCTGTAAGCTGTGACTTTGTTTGTAAGTAGAAAGTCGCACATCGTTCTCGAGCCTCAGATTCACGAATCTCAGCATCAGTAACCGAGTAGTCAATGAAGACCTTGAGCAAAGACTGAACATTTTCAGTAAACTCTGCTGATGTCGATATAGCAGACGTGTTGGCCATCAGCGTGATCCGGTTGGCATACCTTCTTACTATGAGGTCGGCAATATCGCGCCAGTTCATGTTCTCTTTCAATGCACCTCCTTGATCTCCGATTACTACCCGAGACAAGTACTCCTTAATAGCTAACCGCTCTTCTTCATTAGACCAAACCAAACGTGGCAGCTCTTTCTCATCTTGGTTTGGGTTTGTCAAGTTTACTGGGAAAAAGAACGCCGAGACCATCGTTGAATAGTCTAGGATTGTGCGGCTAGAGCCAATATCATGGAAACAGTTCTCGAAATCATATGGTATTCTGCTGCCAGGGCGCTCTCCAGGCTCTCGCCCTGGACCTTGGTTTCCACTGATTTCCACTTCACCATTATAGTCAGGATCTGCATGCTGTACCGACTGCAGCTCTTCCAGGCCGTCTAGGAAATTGCATTTGATAATCTCCATACCAGGGTCCTCAGTACGAATCACTCCCTGTAATTGCCATTCTGTACAGAGCTTGCATAGATCACTAGCACGTTCAAGTTCCCCAGGTGGTGTTGGTGGTCCAGGAGGTCGCTCTGTTTGATCCTCACCATTCTTAGGCAAAAAGATCTTCTCAATATCATCAGAAGCGGAGGATAATGCACGCAGTATGTAGTCTTGTGAATCAATCACTCCTGAATCATCCTTGTTACCACTCATTCCGTCTATATATAAGAATCGCAAAGGCCGTGTGGTTCTGTAGGTATGCAACCAGCCGTGTGGCCCTTTCTCCAACGATGTACCCGAACCACTATCTCCATGGAGAAGAACTTGTCTTCCATCACTGGAGAGAACAGATAGCGACTCTTGAAATTGCTTACGCTTTGGTCTATGACTACCGGTGGCAAACATCTCCGCAAGTTCAAACTCATATGCAATCCAATCTAACGTTGTTGGACTAGAATTATAGCTATTACCGTGATGAAGAAGAACCCCCTCAGGAATTGTGGCCACGAAAAAAGACATTCCGTTAGGATGTACAGCAGAGTTATATTTTCTCAAAGAATCAAAGACGGCATTGAAGATTTGTGGCCCTCGCTTAGCTGCGCACTCAATGCTGGGGCTAATTGGCTCTGATCCCAAAAGATAAGGAACTGGAATTGCCCGACAGACGACTGTAAACAACGTGAACGCAATAGCTGTCAACATTGTTTGGCGAACCATAAGCATAACCTTACTTGTTAGAACGTGGCAAAACCGCACTTTCTTAATTCAAAGAGACATTTATATGTATGATTGATCGAATCAATCACGTGCCGATCAAGGAGATAAACCCGATTAGAGGGTTAGGTTCACGAGATATGTTCGTGCCGTATCTAAATTCAAGATTTACCGGAAGTCGATGTTTGAGATACCGACAGAAAAAAAACATCAGCAATAGTAGCAATCACAGCATCAGCATCAGCATCAGCAGCAGCAGTAGTAGTAGCAAAAACAACAACAACCTTTATTAGTCCTCAAGTGCGTGATTAAACAAAGCATAATGCAAAGATTTACTTAAATTATCAAGAACAAAGTTGGTTTCTTCTTCTGAAATTAGTTTGCCCTACTTTATACACAATAATTCAGTGTTGAATATAAACATCGCGGAACTTCTTTATGCATCACCAGTATAAGGGTGGCTGGACCTATAAAAGAGACTGATGTAAACCTAGCTATATAGTCTAAACAAACGATTGAGCTCGTTTCGTTACTTGCACACGACTAAAATAGCACCAACTTAAGGTGAAAATAATTGCCACAATGAACAGAATAACACCTACAATCCCGAAGAACCAGCCTAGGCCAGTCGAGTTTCCACCGGGAACCGGCACATTCATACCCCAAGCTCCAAATACAAGATTAATGGGGACAAGAACGGTACCGATTATTGTAACCTTACCGAGTAGAGTGGTCATACGCGTGTTGGAATTAACGTACTCCACCTGAAGAATGCCCATGTAGCTATTGTGGCTGCGACTGAGAATACCCTCGTAGGAAAGTAAGTTTTCCTTCATCGTATCTAAACGGTTACGAATGTCTCCAAGGTATAGCGCGATTTCACCAGTTACTACACCATTGTTGGACTCCTCGGCACCTTTAATGAAACCGCGGATGACGTCAGTTTTTCCGTAGAGTAACCTTACCAGACTCATGGTTTTCTGACGAGCTTGCCCCAAGCGCCCAAGCAAAAGAGCAATTTCAGAAGTGCCATTATCCACAAACACTGCATGCTCGACATATGCGGCCTCATTTTCAATAGAGGCCATCACCGGCTCGAAACAGTCAGTGATATCATCAAGCAGCGCATAACAAATCCACACTGGAGACACCTTCACCCAATCACGCAGCTGACGCATTCGAATGCGCACACGACGGCAGTGGTCAACCTCAGGACCCGAGTGGAATGTTAGCATCCCACCGCGAAAAACTGCCGCGTATAAACGCACAGGCTGCAGTTCACCACTATCAGGGTCCTTATAGAAGGTCTTATAGGCCACGAAAGCATATTTTGCAAACATCTCAAACTTCTCAAGCGAGTCCTGCGTCAGAATATCCTCTGTAGTGAGCGGATGAATATCGAAAGTCCTGGCAAGTGCACGGATCTCATGATCAGTTGCATTGTGGCAATCTAACCACCAGATTCCATCGTTTCCACTAAGTAGTGACGACCAAGACTGGTTACCCCGCAGAAGTGCCGAAAGACTGGAAGCCTGAACAGTCTCATCCATAATTCCGGTCACAAGTGTGAAGCGCTGCATAGAGCCACCCGAATCAAACGGTGTATTTTCTGAGGCCTCACGAAGAGCATCAAGTTCTTGCACTCGCGGATGCGAGCCCTCCTGCATGAGGTGGTGCTCCATAGGAAACCTGACATCTTCCTCGAGCTTACCGGAGTTGTCCTCCCCATTGTTGCTAGAAAGGCTTCCTCTGTCACCAGAAGCATCAATTGAGAAGCTATTCTGACTCCGGTTGCTGCTGTAGCGACGAGCACGGGATTCGGTAGAGATAATATTGCGCTTTACGTCAGTCATTTTAGATGAACAGTTTAGTTCATTCGGTCCATGGCTTGCATGTATTACTTTTGATGGGTTAGTAAATGTTGAACGAGCCTAATTTACGGACATTTATACCTCTTTTTTTTTCACCGCTTCTATGTCTGGACGCCAATGCAGGGGAATTCCAAGAAAGACCAAAACCCTTAGACATTAAGCATGCATGCATGTGTAGTAGTTATTTATAGACCTGACCCGAAGTTATCGTAAGAGCATGTGATCGAGATAGTGAGACTAAGTGAACCTACATGAACCTACATGACCTTTAAATACACGAACTGGCATTATTTATAGACATAAAGGTAGATTTTGCAATTATAAACAACCTTAGATACCACAATAACCCAATTGATTGCTTAACTCGCGTTCGACAGAGCCAATTATGTAGGTGAATAAACTTAGGGTTTCATAACAATGAATAGGATCGACGCATACAGGGTAATTGAAAATATTGCTCTTAATCATATTACCTAGTCCTACAAGTGCATTAAAGTGCAGAAGCACGCCCCTTGTAATGTTGGATCAAAAATACAACCGTATATATTTCTGGCTAGGAACATGAACGAAAGAAAACGGAATCAATAAACAATTCTGAAGAAAAGTACACATTATCAATGGCTAGAAGCATGGCTTAAAAAATGACATCGGCGACTTTTCATACCACCGGGTTCAAGCAGCTAGTGCAAGGCAACACTCTTGCTTCCTTAATCCAAGATTATGGCTCTTTTGCCAAAATATTCCGCCCTGACGCTGGTGTTTGGTGGCTCCATTGTGATAACCTCTCGCAGGTAGAGATACACACGCTTGCAAGCGCCATGCGGCTACATGAGCTAACTACAGAGGACATTCTTCGTGGTGGTGTTCCGGACAAGTTTGAACAATTCGATCACTATTTTTTTGTTGTGTACGGACTCAATGACTCAACGTGCCTTTATTTGATAACCACGCTTTATGGTGTACTCACTATCCTTTGTGGGGACGCTAAATTTGATGTCGGCGCCCTACGTAAAAGGCTGCAGGTGTTGAGTGAAAGCTTTGAATCTGATATTGTGACTCCAGAATGGGTGACCTATGCCATTATTGACACTGTTACGGACTTCTTTGGGCCGCAGATATCGAAAGTAGAGAAGGAAGCAAACATCATTGAGCGCGAGCTTTTTTTGCACAATGGTCAGACCGAAGTCCATCCCTTGCTTAACCGCATGTGCAGAGCTCGTGATGCAAGTGTTGAGCTCATGCGTTTGTTTCAGGGTAAACCTGCCTTACTCAAGGGTCTGCTCAAGCGGCACACAATAGACAGCAGAGGGGCCCACGCCAGCTCCCGTCTTTTACTCTCCGCCCATGGCCATTTAACAGAAATGAACGAGAGCACATTTGCTTTGGAGGCTATACTGGGGCGTAGTTTTAACAACTATATCAGTATTATGCGGGTCAAGATGGTTCACTCAAATAGTGCCATGGAGCAAATCGCTGGCGCTGTGGCTCTAGTCGGACTTGTCTTGATTCCGTCGCATCTGATTACTAGTGCTTGGGCCATGAACGTTCCTGTACCTGGCCAAGACGCTTCAGGCGAGGGTTGGTTCTGGGGAGTTATTAGTTTCATGACTGCGGTGGTATTTAGTTGTGGCGTGGTAGGCCTATGGTACTATCGACGAGCAGTAAACCATACGCACGTCACCTTAATGAAAGGGAACCGTAATTACCAAAATGTGGCTAAAACCCAGCTTCATATTACAGCAAGCTAAATTTACCTACTTTATATTTTTTTTCCTCAGATTATTTCTCTTTTTATTCCCTCTTGACTAAATCCTATAATGCTCGAAACTTATTTGACCTCGTTTAACATTTCGTACTATCATTAAAAAGCTCTAAATCTGACTTTTACCACTCACATTTACAAGATCGCTAAACATACCCTAGATTGAAATCTCCTTCTGACTCTGCGTATTTAACCTCGGCAAGGTGCAAAGCGGGCTGGGGCGACAGGTTAATGTTCATTCAAAATAGTCAAATGAGCAAACAGGGAAATCCGTTCCATTGCAGTCTTTTTCGTACTAACATGGGAATAATTTCCCGCAGGTTAGGTGAAACTGCCTCGCACGAAACAGTTTGATGCATTACCAGCGGGGCACCCGTATGCACGTAAGCATATTAGGTTAGTACCCTACTTATGCACTCCACTAGACGCCAAGTCGATGGTGCTGATGGTAAATGAGTCACGGATTGCTCCGGAACTAAAGACGGATGCGCCAAGATTTTTTCACTTGCTTGCCTCCATGAATTAACTCCCACTTTGACAGTTCAGTTCTATGAGCTAGAAAATGAGCGCTACAGAACTCTACGCCTCGACAGCAGGTGTCGATACTAAACTGCTTGATCAACTTAGACTCACTTCGGAGTCTACCATCTCTCGTGACATTTCAGTAAGCGCTAGCGTGAGTTCGGCTTGTTACAGTATCTTAACAGAAACAGCAGGTACAACTGAGATCCTAAACACAGACAATTTCGATGCCGTGATCGAAGTCTTTAACAAACACAAAACCTCAGGCGTGTTCTGGCTAGATTGTCAGGATCCAGCTATTGAAAAAGTTGTGGATATCTGTAAAGTCGTCTTTGGAGGGCTACATCCATTGACGATTGAGCTTCTTGCAGACAAGCGACCTCGTGACACATTCCAGGAATTGAGGAGCTACCTATTTTCTACATTTGGCCCTTCAAATGCAATTATTATGTCCGAGAAAGGAATAATCTCTATTACACGGGGTCCAAGCGTGTTTCGTTGTTCCATTCAGCAGCGTCTGAATAAATCTTTGCCTTTCCGTACCGACTGGATCTGCTATGCATTGGTAAATAAAATGACACGCCAAATGCTTCCTGTGATTCGCTCTTTGGATAATGAGTGTACGTGGGTAAATGACCACGTCTACGTTGATTTTGATGATGCGGATGGGAAGGCTGTTCTAGACCGGCTTGGAGAAACGCGTCGCAATGTGATGACCTTCCTCTCACAACTGAGAGGTAAGTTTGAAGTAGTCCAATCTCTAGGCAGACGATGGGCTGATAATGAAGTAGGTCATTATTTTCTTGACGTCGAAGACAGCCTGACGACGATGAAAAACCGTTTAGAGGCACATGAGACTCTTCTCGGTAATACACACCGTAATTGGATGGCAGTCACGCAGATGAATCTTGAGAAAACGAAATCTAAAGTACTTGTTGTTGTTGGAATGTTTCTTTCTTTGGCCACAGTCTTTGTTCCAATGCTCACTGTGTATACTTCAGGCCATATGAACTTGCAAGGACCGGGAATGGACGACGATCGTATCCAATCTCTTGCTTGGTGGGGAACAATTAATGGTGTGGTTTTGGGATTAGCTGCACTGGTTGTATTTTGCTCATATCGCTTCTTCAGATATGTTATGCTTCGTCCTCCGCATTCCTTGACTGGCGAGCACAAGTAGTTCCATATAGATTTATTATTCACCTTCAGCTGTTTTAAAAATCAGAACTTGTTGGTTTATAAAATTGTACACAGGTTTTTCGTAATTTACTATTTTTTTTTTAATCCGAATTCTTCTAAGACACTACTACCACTGATGGAACAAAACATAACAAAATAGTTCAGACTTAACCATTGCAAATATGCTCAGAGTTGAATTCCTTTGAAAAACATATCTTACCTTTTCAAGCCGTTTTGTTGTACTGAAGAGTCGAATCTTTATGAGATCTTCCTGTAGCCTTCCCGCAAAAGAAACAATTGTGCCAAAATATCTAAGCTAATGAATGATTATTATGAAATCGCCACCCATTACAACTGGCTTGCACTATCTAGAAACGTGTGCAGGTAACTAACAGTCAGCGAGGACTACATATGTATATGCGAGTGTCTGTGTTATTTCCTGCAGAGGGCCCTTTTCGAGCACAGATGCACAGATGAAAAGAAAAAAGAAAAAAAGAAAGAAAAAAAAGAGAAGGACATTAAAAGACATTTAAAAATATATCTACTTCACATAGATATTGAAAATAAAAAGAGATCAAAGTCTCCTGGCAATTCGCACACGCCAGTATACTTCGGTTTAAACCAGAAAGTAATCAGAACACAGCAAACTATGGAAATTGTCCCATCCGTGGTCCGAAATACCCATCTTGAGCTTCCGATGCATTTAGACGCGCTTGAGGATATAAAGAAATGCCTGTATCGTTACCCCACCATGAAATCTGTGCAATATGATGGTAAGAAGTAGCGAAAAACATGACTAGCGCGGAGTATGAGTATCCAACAGAGATTGCGGCATACAACAAGTAGTTATACTTACGCCACCATCTAGGATAATATCTTGGGAGCAGAACTTGGAATACGAGACCAACATAGAGCCAGGGCAATTGATACATGAAGTTCTGTGGAGCCCAAGAGAAACAGCCTTGAATTAGGATCAGCTCATTGATGTTGTTGATCCATTCAAAACTTAGAAGATGTCGTAAAGTGCTGTTGTTTCGTAGACGTGATGCACCCTCCTTAGGAGCACCCCAGCCCTTACGGCGGGCGATAAAAACAGTGTAACGTCTTATGATCCAGAATGGTATTGGAAACAGAGCGCCAATCAGGAAGGTCCATTTCATGCTTTCGTATAGACCACCACTCTTAAAAATACGTTTGGGTCCAATTGTTCCCCATTGCACGCCAGCATTGAAATACGTGCGCTGGCTCTGACAGGTAAACTTGTCTTTGTTTGTCAAGTCACATATTCCAGGAATAGAGTTGGGAGCTGTTTGCCAAACAATTAGTCCGGCTTGGGCAAATGAGTTAGCAACCACATTCACAATTTGAATGCGAAACATGGGCCGCGGAGCAATGCCGCTGTAATGCGCGATTTTCAAGTTGCCCAGGAACGAGTCAGTCTCGGCCATAAAATTTGCTGCAAATGCCTTTGCAACCATAAGTGCCGAGCCATTGCCCTTCACAGTCAGACCAACAACCAGTTCAAAAAGAACATCAATTTGAATCTGATTATTGGCTGTTGCATACATCACGCCGCATGGAACCATGAACACTGCCGATAGGCCTATTCCAAAGAAAATAGTCCATACAGGCGTCTTCGTAAAGCTGTAATGTTCGACACACGCTATACTCATACCAATGCATATCAACAGAATTAGCAGATACCACCATTCTGGGGCCTCTTCATACTTTTGCTGTGCTCGAGAAAACCTATCATCAAAGGAGTGGAGTGCTTTTTTCGGGTTAGCCAAAGTTCTGTAGAACACCCTTGCAGAGTAAGTGAGAATTTCAAAATAATTCAAGATGGCGAATACTATCATTCCAGGATAAAACATGAAATACGCACCGTAGTTTGAGATATTTCCAGCAGACCAAAAAGGTGGAGAGTAATTTTGATATTTTTCTTCATCAAGATTATGCTTGTCGTCCAACACATTGGTGACTTCGAACACGTTTCCCCGGTTATCATACAGCTCATTGGTGTTAATGGGAATATAAGCAGTATACCGGACATTTTTCCAGAACATTACACAAATGGCACAGGCAGATATAGCCATTCCTCCTAGGTATCCCATAGAAGAGAAATATGGAGTCACCATTGCTCCTGGCCCGAAAATAGACCAGTCCAGAGAAGGAAAGGGGTTGACGGCAAGACCTTCTGTGACACCACAAACACTGATCAGGTTGTTATTATGGGGGCTGATCCAAGCCATCCAATCGAATTCACCCAGAAAAATGAAAAGAAAATCTGTGACCCAATACCAGCAGAATTCAGCCAGAGAGAAGATCCAGAAGAATTCCCAGCCCTTCAGTTTCCAACCGTTGATGTTTTCGCGCTCGTTTTCACCTTCAACTAAAGCATGCGACATACTCAAACTTGGCAAGACACTATACCATAACATTCGAGTCGGATAGATGAGGAAAACGCGGTACAATCCAGCCAGACCAAACCCCAAAGTATTGGTAGCAAGAGTGAGCAGAATGATAAATCCGAAATTGTTTGCCTCTTTGAACCCGTAGAAATGATCATTGCTCATGGCGACAATTACATTTAAAGAGTAGGGCGCCTGGTTTCCAACCCCCATACCGGCAGTTGCAAGCATCTGTTCTTTGAAGGACCAGGAGCCTTTCCCCCAGCTAATACGGTTGCCAAAACCAAGAGGAATGGACCAATCAGGAAGAAAGCGAATCAATTTGCCAGTATAGGCAATGATCAATTGCAGGGCTACACCGTTCATGCTGATTGACGGATAGCGAATCGCGAAAAAGGTAGCCAGAACTGAACCTGCACAGGACCAGAGGACTGAAATAACGTAGGCACGGATTGTTTCATATTCTTCATCTGGTGCCTCTTCTACCGGCCGAGTCACTGCTCGCACTTCAGGATAAATGGACCATTCTCTGATCAAAAACGCATAAAACTTCACTTGAGCTTCCCATTCTTCCTCAGTTTGCCCGTCGATAGGCCCTTCTGAAACCTGACGCATATGGTCATAATATGTTTGGCTCAAACAAGCGTCACCATGGTGATATTTTATGGCTTCGACTAATATTTCCTTGGACTGTTCGAAGGTGCGGTCGTCGAAATGAGTTGCAATGACCTCGATATCTTCAGCTGAAAAGTTTCCGTTTGCGAATTGTTCAACTTCGTGCAAAACTTCGACATCGGTTGCGCCTCCATACTTGAAGTCGGACGTTTTAGACTGCTTGTAGTCCTGCTTCTCGCTCTTATCCGACTCACTCATGTCCGGTATGTTCGGCCAATGTGCTAGTTCCCCGAAGAATTAGTTCTTGCGTCTTGTCAAATTTAACCTGAATTATTTCCAATATATTTCCAGCCGATAGATACGTGTTGCATGGTAATCAGACTCCGTATGGTACTCAAGTACTGCAGGGTACTCAAGTGCTGTAGGGTATTTCTATCTCACGAGTTATCTTCATCTACCAGGGTGTTTGTGGGTTCGGGGGTTTCTAAAACCCTTTTTTGTTTCTCAACGTTGACTTATTCGATGAGATATAGTACCATTTGACTTTATTTGTGGTTGTAAGTTACCTTAGAACAGGTTTATCCAACAACTTAGTTCGATTCTACAGGAAACGTTCAAAATAACTAAGAAAGGAAGCCTGCTGCTTACCTTTGAAAAATTATGTCAAGAACGGGCGGATAAGTGAATAATAATTAGGTAACAGGTTACTAGTGAAAAAAAGTATTACGCGATCTCCAAGACCCTGACCCTGTTTGTTACATGCGCAGGTGAGCCACTTACAATCACTGCTTTGACGCCATCCACTGTGCACCATCGCATGACTAACCTAATACCTAACCACTATTATACGCAAGGCACCATCCTCTATATCAGTGCTGTGTTCGGTAAAACGCAATACTTGATCAACTCCAAATTTGAATTGATTCAATATCTCCGGAATTTACCTTGCAAAGCACAGGAACTGGATGTAAATTTAAATTCATCTTTAAAGCATCTCTCTATGGGGTAACGAATATACCATATACGCACAGTGTTATCGACGCCAAGCGTACCCTAGGATTTTCGCCGTGCCAACGTACAATGCGGGCATAAACTCGACGATCTTTTGAATTTGACATGTTTATATACGAGTATCACAGATAAGCCAATCATAGTTCCCCTACACCGCTGTGGCTATGTTTTCAAACCCGAGTATGATACATGGCGTTCCCCCGAATGCGACCCGAGTAAAAATAAAAGATTAGTCTGCCATATTAGTTAGTTCCTAGAGTATAGAAGTACCGAGCTGTCATAAGCTCTGTCATTATATAGACAGTCAGGGAACTGAGTTTCGTGTTTTACGAATTTCGCTTACTGTATATATACTCAAAATGACAGCTATGAAGGGGATCTGAAATTCTAACGGCTATTTCATCTGTTCGTAAACGCTTACTAAAATAGGGTGTGCATTATCATAACAGTTTTGAGATCTATGATTTATATTTAATGCACTTAGCTAAACAAATGCTCCTCGGACTGTGGACCATATGACTAGGCATTAATGCCTTCTTGGAGATCATTTTTCTGTGGATGTATACATTCTAAACTAACCCATCCTTGTAGAAGTCGAACATGGATGCAAAACGTCTTACTTTGGTAAATGTGATACATAGATTTTCGAAAGACGAGGAATCCTAGATCTTATTTCTCAACGAAATTTAAAAAGCTACAGAGTCTCTCTTACCTGTAACTTCACTCCTCGGTAGCTCTGTTTACATGTGATAGTAAATGTATTATGTCTTAATACCGAAGATCATGGCTTATGAAATATGATCTGTATTGTGACTACCATGTCAACTGCACAGCTCACTTGCATACAGTGCTTTTTCCAACGGTAAAAATAGTCTGCAAGTTGATCGAAGATCCTTCGCAGCTTAGACGAGATGACTAAACCAACGCACCATCTGTATAGTGAACAATTTGTCAGCAATCGCATAAGTGAATATAACTCCACATGTATAAAACTGTAAATGTAAGGGTTATTATATGCAGGTAAAGTATTAATGAGGTTTGAACAGTTGCACTGCACGCACCACAAGTTAAATATCTAAGCGTTGCAAGATGATTCTACCAAAAAACTGAGTTACCTGAATCTTTTCTTTGGAATTTTGTTTTTGAATAAGTAGTAAAGCACCTTAAAAAATCTATTTGTCTTGTTATTCTAGTAGAGGCAGCTTTGGCTTAACTTCGCCCCGATAATTTAACTATCAGTGGCAAGAAGGGGAACCCATCGCTCGGCAAGACGCCCATGAATATAGGCTGGTTTTGGAGCTTCACCAGGAACAGAGTTCAGCTTGGTCTTACCGAAGAGCCGATGCTTTTCCCTGTCCCAGTCGGCGAATTTGATCTTCTTCCATTCGGGAGGGCTCGCGATACCTAACTCCTTGAGCTTAGGCGAGTTCAACTCTTCAGGATCAATCACTGTCGCCCAAGATGGCTTACAGAAGTAAATCACACTGTGTCGAATACTACCCTGCTGCGACGGAGGCGGATTCACTACACGGTGGATCGTCGAGCGCCAGTATCCTCCCGTCAAAAACTCAAGGGCATCTCCAACATTAACAATCAGCGAGCCAGGGACATGTTCAACATACTTCCACTGCTTCGTTCCGTAATCACGAATCTGCAATGATACCATGGGCTGACTCGCGATAAACGTGAATCCAGTACTATCACTATGACCACGAAGCCAAGTGTCTTCGGTCTTCTTGTTCTCCTCTTCTGATTGTCCATAGTAAACCATCAGTCTGCCGAATCCACCACCTGAGTTGTAAATGTCGTTCTGCTTAACTTTGAAGTAACGCTCATACAACGTATTCTCGGGCAGCTTCAGAATAATGTCGCAAAGTGACAAGAGCCGTTTCAACACAGAGAAGTGAATATACTGGAAATAGTTCGCAATCTCGTTAAGGTAAACGCGGGCGATTTCGTGGTGGTTCTGGGCTCGCAATGTATCGGTGTGAACCGCATCAACAAAGTTGTAAAATTCAATACTGTCACGAACTCCATTAGCCATAGCCCAATACTTGCGGGGCTTGAAACCAATGCCCTGCTCCGACCCCGTGGTGTTCACATCCTCGTCCGAGATAAGTCCACCGGACCGGTAGGCTAGCTTCTCCTCATCAGGAATTGAGTGGAGTGCCTGTGAGATCGCATCCAAACGAGCAACATCTTCATCACTAATACCGTGATTAACAATGTAGAAGAATCCTGAGGTTCGTAGACTGCGGTCTAACTGATCTGCAAGCTTTTGACGCGACTGCACTGCTTCAGGTTCGTCGCCTTCAACATACTTGCCAAGATCAATAGCTTGTAAGTTTACATACTCAATTTTCTCCGTAGGATCCTGTACGGGGACAAAAGGCTTCAATTTGTAGTGCGCGTCAATTTCATCGGTCACCGAAGTCTTCTGTGACGTGGGACTTGGGATCTCGTTAAGTGGAGCGGAATCAGTCAAAACCATTCTTGATTGAAATATTTAATACGTGAAATATGGCGTGAAATATGGCAGATTTATACCTTCTGTATACCAAACTGCGTCATTACATGTGGCAATTACGAATTTCCCTATCGGAACTATCATAATTATGTCAGGGTAAGGGTAAATCGCCAAACAATTATGCGAAATCACTATAAGGACTATAACATATAGCATTAAAAAAGCTTTCTTTTGTGTTAATTCAAATAATATTCCGAGACATAGTTTTTGTTTATCACAGCTCAAGAAAGACTATCTAGAAAAAGAGGCGTGATATTTTACAATATTGCGTGATGAGGCCATGACGTATGTCAAACCATGAAACTCCACGAGTGGGGAATTATAGACGATAAGGTATCACGTACTGGATATTGAAGAGCAAAAACTACTGCCAACATATAGTACATAAATTCTGTTCGCTAATAAGCAAGGCGTGTTTTGCAGTGAAGCAATTTGTGTGAGGTGAGCCAAGCCAATATCTTTTCCCGAAACCCCGCAAGAATCTGATAATAATAATTAGGAGAAGTCTGGACTCAAGCCTAGGCGCTATCTCACGTGTATTAATTCGGGCTTAGAGCTTGCTATCAAATACCACGAATAGACGCCATATATACTTACTACAAATATTTACCATTAGCATGAGCTTCAGGAATACCCAAAAAGCACCTATAAAAGAAACACAGCTATGTAGGTACCTAGCAATAAGTACATAATGCGGGGTTACGATCTCATTATAGCATCGTGTAGACGATCTCCATGAAATCTAGACAACGCTAAACCAATCATCACATGTACGCTCGAGTACAGTCTGCCTATGTATAAAGAATATGGCTATTGTTTGCAAGATCAGTTAACTATTAAGCTTTTGTTACATACACAATTTTGAGATTTAATCGCGGGATTAAGGTTTTCTAGTTACCCTGATCTTTGTATGCGTGATAGCCGATGGAGATCTTCTGATTATGCTTGACTCCTTGCCCACCATGTCGCCACCCGATGGAAATTAGGGAAAATAATTCACTATGCATAGACATACTAGAGAAGCAACCTCAAACTTCACATTGGGCCTTCAACCTTTTGCACACTGAATACAACTTTGATTTTGCAACTTTTGGTAATTTTATTCTGCTCTTAGTATATAAAATGATCAGTCTAAAACTTAGTGAAAACCTGCCTTCACAATGTCATTAGAATGTCCAATCTTCTCTCTCCATGCCACTGAAAAGTGGTTAACACGTCTGATCCTCTCCTTCGTTACCATAATTATCCCCATAACTTCCTAGCCTGATTTATGGTAAGCACATACCTAAACGCGTCGGTGCATGGCTAAGGTGCCTGGGGGGAAGCTTGAGCGCACGTGTAATCTAGAGTCTCGTCATCAGCTCATGGCTCTCACAAAAAAAATCATGATATCCCCCTCTAAAACAACACGATTTATACATGTGTATTAGGGATACAGTACAAATAAACGAAGAATGCCAGTTCATTCAATTATGTGCAAATTTATGGGTATCGAGTTAAGTACTGAAACCATTAAAAGGGTACGCTAACGCAAAAAAAACAGAATTAGCAATTATTATATCTCCAAGTGGTATTTAAATGTTGATAGCAGTGCTTCAAAAATTCAAGTGTCTCAAAATAATTACGGAAAATAGATTTTCAACTAATTGGGCACATTTTGTTTTGTGTAGCCTAGTAACTACAAATTTTTTGTTCTTTGCTTCGTTAAGTCTTCTTTACAGAAGACCCTTGGCCTCATCCAAACAACTGATGCAGTACCCCCTAATCTCATGAAACACTGCAGTTTGGAGCTTCGGGAGTTCTGAACGTATGAGCGAACACATGTTGGCTTCACTGACAAGCCATTTGCGATACTCATGCATCAACTGTTCACGCTCATTTGCATTCAATAACCGAAGACGAGACAACATCTCTGTTCGTCGTAGCGCATAATTTTGACGAACATTGGCAATGCGGCGCAGTGTTTCTAAAACAGATGGTTCATACTCATACAAATTCTCATACTCATCTGTCCAGGCTAGTTTAGCAATTTCTCCAAACCTCGCTGAGCAGAGCGTCGCATTATTATTGACGTGCACACCAATACCATTGTGGATTCCGTCTGCTCCCCATAATAGCCCGTCAGTGATAGCATCATTAAGATCTTGAGTATAGATCGCGCGTCGAAATATTGTGCCTTTTTCTGGTACCAGGTTTGCTGTCTCAACAACGCGTCTCGTTTCCTCATTCTGTATTTGTGCAGACCAATAAGCCACATAGGACTTGCGATATAGAACAGTATTGAGCATCAACGATATGAAAGATGTAACAAGCAGTATAAGCAGCGGCGAAGACAAAGTACAGACCCAGTTGATAGCGTTTGTGATCACCCATTGCGCACTACGCAAGAACATGCTCAGAGGCAGACGTGTCATAAGAGAAAAGAATGACCGAGCAGAAACCCGTGTCACAGTTTGTTCGAGCTCTCTAGTCTCTTTACCCTCGACTATCTTGGTTGGCCTCACTGTGCCATATCTATGCGATGCATCTCGTGCGTTCGAAATTTGAGATGCTGCTTTGCGTGTGCGCAGCATAACTGTGCGAATTCCCAATTTAGCGAATTCGGTGACTGTATCATCCTTAGTGTGCTCTATTCCACTCCGTTTGGTCCATACAGTCCTATTCCAAATCTGTATGTGTGAGCCTTGCACAGTAGAGTAGATGCAATATTTGAACACCAAGTAAAACTGGTCACCATGAGGCATTTCCCAGGCAGATCGGCGCTCGGTAATAACATAAAAGTCCGTCTTCATTTGCTCAATCCGTTGATAATGGAACATCTGCTGTTCGGTTGAAGGGTCATCAGATCCCAATACATTCGCGTGTTGTACAACTCTTCTCTCAATAAAGCGACCTCTGCGGTACCAGGGACCAGCTTTGGAGGTTCCATGAATGACACCCGTGAATTCACCTGTATAAACAGGAGATTTTGAACCAAACATTGTGAGGAACAAGGCCTCAGCTGAAATCGGGAAAGTATCCTCACTGACCTTAGCATGCATTCCTTTTCCAATTTGCAGTGTATCCTCTTCTCCGCGCTTAGCTCCTGATCCCACTGGTTTATTGAGTAAAAATCCCGCTATTCCATGAGATGCGGAATCTTTTCCGGGACGAAGAAACCTAGCTTGTTTTTGAGACTCTTCTTGCCTCAAAGATTCTGCATATTCGAAGTTAACAAGTGCTAGATGCTCAAAGAGCTCTTTCGGGTTCATAGGATTTCGGCTACGCAGATTTTCGATAATAATAGAAAGTTTGCGCTTCATCAATGTTGAGGAATCCACATAAAGTCGGAAATCAAGCATGTTCGAATCACCTCCGCCATCAGTCTGTAACGCTAGACGAAGGTCACTAAAGTCAACGCCATGCCGTGCCTCAATATCCACAATGCGGCTAAGTTCCACAGACTGGATACTGATTAGCCCACGCCAAAAGACATATAGGACTATAGTATGACTTGTAACATATAGTCGCATAGGCATCTCGCGTTTCAAAAGCATAGTTGTTCCGCGTATTATGAATTGAAGTAGGTCATCAGCAGCTGGTTGTTGCTCAACGGGAAGCTGGCTTGCAATAGAACGCAGGTCACCATCCTGCACAATAAGGCGTCGGGGATAGTTATCTGGGTACTTTGGAAACCCCTGTGAATACTTAGCCTCAGTTATGGAATATTGCCAATTGGCCACTCCCCAGTAATTAGCGGTTATTGCATTGGGAACACCTTGGGGTCGGAAAAACCAGTTCGCGATTAAAGCATCACTCATGTGTGCCGACGGGAGAGGCTTGATTGCGGGTATGGTATGCACGGGAAATGTAGAACCGTCGGAGGTGAGAGTTGAATCAGCTCGCAACCAATCAGTTCGTCTAATGTCAGACCCCACTTCTCTTGCTCTTTGAGCCACAGCACTCGTACCTAACGATTTCGAAGCCATTTCAATGGCCTCTGGGGTTGCGAAGGATGGATGCCAAGGAGCAATCAAAGCAGGAACAGGAATCTGAGCTTCACGCGACTTTGTAAGTACATTCATCCAGGATAGCAACTCAGTACGTGTTTCTGCTTGTAAATAGACCACATGGGAGTCCATTTGCAGCTTCATAGCATATGCTCGAGTTTCTTGTGGGGGTAACTCTTCGATTGTAAGATTTGCAGTAGCAAACTTTGTAGTTTCAAGTACTTTGGTGCCTGTGCTATCGAGACTCAAAGCACCAAAGAGGCCATTTTGTACAAATGCCCAACAAGACTCCCATGCCGAACCCGTCACAGCAGCCGCAGTCGCAGCTGCCACATGTGATTCAGGCCCCGAGGACTCAAAATGCACCTGAACCCACCCATATTTATATGGCTTTACTTCTGTCTCGGTAGATTTTGCTGCATCCGCATGGTATGCAGAGAGCTCACGAGGCGGCGAGGTTTCTTTGACCTTACGAAGCAAACTTGAACGTTGGGCGCGAAGATCTGCCGAGGTATTCGGAAACCCGGCTCGGAGTCGCGTGCTAAGAGAGCGGATACGATGCATTTCAATGATGATGTCTGAGCGACTCTTTGAGAGTCCACTTCCAGTTCCGCCGCCACTTCTTCCCAAGGCCTGTGCACTAAGCGTGTCCATAAGCGTCAGTGATGTTTCACTTTCGACGTCACCAATGGCAAGCACAAGAGCCGTGGCGGCTTTGGCTAACGTGCGAGTGTGGTTGTAACTGCGATGGGCAGCATCACGCAGAGCTGCTGGCTCTGCATCAGCGGGCATGCGCATGACGATTTTACGCTGGGCTTCGTGGTTATGTAGCGCAGTAATATAAGCGGCTCGTGCCTTACTGTACCTAGCGAGTACTCCCTGAGTCAGGCGCTTAACAGCCGCCTGTAATGCATCATTACTCTGCTGGACCTGGGCAATGAGTTCTGTCCAGAACGTGGATTCAGATGTAGCGAATTTGGAAAATAACAAAGTTGTGTAGTCTTGCAAAAGAATACTGTTGTGTGTGAAGGGTGGCATAAAGTGCTCGATAACACCGTTAATACTGTCTTTAATAGCATTCAGATGTGCAGCATGATTTGCAGAACGCGCCGTCAATCCAGCTAGCCAAGCTTGCAATTCCTTGAATTGCGTGTCGACGTAGTTCACTGAAGCCCTGAATGAAGGCGTATCCATCGCTGCCTCTAACAGAAGATTGGACACGAGCCTCTGAGTTGAACTGCCTGAATCAGGCTCATGCTCGGTCTCTGTATCATCAATCTCGGCATCAGAAGCCTCCAAGCCTGGGGTGGAGGGCCGCGATTGCTTAATAGACGATGGCGCACGAGAAAGGTTGGCATCTGCGTTTCCTTGGCCCGGAATGGACGTACCAAATGCACTCCTTTGAGGCATTGGTCCCGCATTTGTTTGAATTTGCGGGAATGGAGCTCCAGCACCGGGAACATCCGACTCAGCAAACCCCCCAGTAGCGTTGGATCTATCATCTGGAGCACCACTCTTCACGTTATTCATACCACCAAAAAGCAGGCTGTTAGAGCCACTGCTTGTATCAGCACCTTTTTTGTAGGTTACAGAGCCCGGAGAGTGAGGAATTGCTGATGCAAAGGGGGAGTACTCAATTGATTCCTCGGCATCCGCTGTGCGCATGGGTGTGCTCTGCGTAGCACGGGGCGAAACTGTGCTATCATGGCTTGGAGTAACTGGCTCGGCAGTGGTATTACCCACTTTTGAAGTGCCGGAATTCATGCTAGCATCATCATGATGAGTGTGATGATGATGATGCAGGTGGCGTCCCAGGCCGAAAAGACCTTTCTTTTTCGGCTTTTCCGGAGCACTCATTAAGCACTGATCTCAAACCTCTACAACCTGGCTTTGGCAAGTTGATTTGACTCAAGAAAACGAGGCGGGCTTCAGAAACAGTCTTGGCGACCGTCTCCTCAGCCAACGTGAACCCTGCATACGCCCGTCTTGCCGCGACAAGCTTAGTCATCTAAATCTAGATCAGTTTGCTGTTTCAGGTGTGTACCACTGTCGATATAGAGGCAAAATATGTAATTACAGAGCTCGCATGATACTTTCCTGTACGGTTGAAATGAAAATATATGTTAATCATTAATTGGATAAATCATTGGTGAGGCATGCACTCGCAATACTGTGCGACGAGCGGTCACTCATTCATCTGCACATGACGCCCGCCATGCAGTCAAATGTAGTGCTGATATTGAGCAGAATGTTTAAATAAGGAACACCATCTGGCAGTTAGATGAGCGGAACAGTTCAAACATTTGACATAGCTACTTCAGTAAAGGTCCCCGGTTTTACATTCAAGGATTATTTTTACAAACTGAGTGTCCTTTGTTCGCGTGAAACAGTGAATCATAGCGCCGCATTACCCTCTAGACCCTAGCCCATAATGCATGGCTGCTAGACAACAGACCTGGCACAATGCATTGGCCAGTCTCTACTACGTATTTAATATGCCGTTGGAGAAAACATGGCGTTTGGGTGCTGTCATGTGTAGTTTGCATGCGTTCAAATGCCTTGTCTATCACATCACCTTGCTCTCCCAAAATCAAATAATGCTCTAACTATTACAAGCAAGTAAATACACGTAAAAAACGCAACTATTAAATGGAATGCTTAATATGGCTGTCATTTTATATAACTATGAAGTCGAGTTTCACCATGAAGCAACTGAGCTCTAGTCGATCAAGGGGCCTGCATTTTACTAATGATACTAACGTTGTCAGCTGTGCTGAGCCCGCCTATAACTTCCCGGCTAGATTGATCTGCTGGTAATCCGGATATGACAAAAAGGAGGTTATATATGGCGGTTGTCACATGCTGCAAATCAGGATAGTAATCGTGAATTTTCTCCGACGAAGGAAACCATTTAATAGGGTCAGGCTCAGATGACTCCCGGGCGCGGGCGCGGCCGAAATGAAGAAAGATAATTATGGTTAATCAATAATTTTATCAACTTGAAATTGCTGGCATGCCTCTCTTATACTGCTACATATGTTATCGTGTCGTAAACAAATATGCAATAATTTAGCAAGCAGAACATAACACAAAAAGACTTGCTTGGTGTATAAATTCATTTTTGCGTTTCAGTTATTAATAACTCTGAAAGTCGCCAACCACATAAATCCCTAAACTCTTCTGCATGCTTAATACGGGTGAGGTTACCTGTGAGGTTATCTTCGAGCTGCCTTATGGTTAACTTTCTATCGAAAAGCTGTAAATGATATGTGAAATACAATAGTTTGATAAAACCTTTTATGGTTTCAGTTAATTAACCCAGTTCGATTCTTAGCAGCCAAAACTACACAATAAAAGCCCCAGTACAATCATCGCTCAATTCTCGACAAGTAAACAACATCTATTTTTTCTAATCATTGTCATTGTACCAATATTATATCAACATTACACCAACATTCAATTGCTGAGCTCAATTGCTGCAAGGCTCTAAGTTACTCCCAGAGGCTAAATTACCGTATCCTACCACATCCTACCGCATATTACCGCATCCTACCGCATCGGTTTATGAATAGTGTAATACGCGTAACTCTAGTTATAGTTATATCGTTCTGAACTAGATACAAAAATTGTGAATTACATGCGTAGTAGCACTATGACATACTACTATGACAATATATTGTGTGATAGTTTCAATTATGACTTGGATTTGGCCTTCATTTTTTCTGAGTGTTGAGAATGTATTTGCCAGTTTAAACACCCATAAATATGGCCTTGGATATATATATATATATATATATATATATAATGTCTTAACAAATAGAAAGAAAAATAAATAACAAACAAATATTTTTTTCATATAAACGACTTTAATTCTCTTTTCACGTTTATTGGACTCTTCACGCGGTCGAGTCTTGAATTGCCGCATTCTCGTACATATCCGGCGCCATTGTTCATTGTATGAATGCTGATTAGCCCTCATGGGTAAGACGAGGGTTAATGGCCAACGGTACCCTAGCCTAGATAAACAAATAATATTTGTGGATCACGGTTGCCGCGAACGTCTCTATACTGTATTTCTAAAATGCAAAAAGCAACAAAGAAAAAGGACTCAAATAAAATATTAACACAATGCTAAAAAATCCATGGTTCAACATACTTTTCTTCCACCAAATCAACCATCAATCCACGACGCGAGTGGGATCGGAACGTGCAGGTGACATAAGCAATGTAAACACAAACATCGCTTGCACAGAAGAATAGTTCAAACATTCTTGCTGTGCACAGAACCAAACTAAATCCAGCCCCAGGCGCGCCATACGATCCAAACATGGCGCGAGCAGACGCCTCGCTGCTAGGCCTGCGCTGCGATGTGTTTGACAACATTGCTACCCCGCCAATAGCCCGCACAAAGCCGCGCTTCCCTACAGACCAGTTTTCAATGCCCCCAGAAGACATTGACGACCTAGGACTCCCATCATACGCTAAGCTCGACGTGCTTGTAGCGTATCTTACATCTCGGAACGTTGTACGAAGTGAGGCAATGCGCGAGTTCTTCATGACATTCCGAATATTTACTTCTGCTACTGAGGTTTGGAATTTATTGTGTGCACGGCTCCTTTGGGCCGCGCGCCAGGCCGCGCGAACAGGTGGAGAGAGTGAAATAGGTAATGACGTTGGAACCCGCTGCTTTGTGCTGTTGAGGCACTGGATACAAGAGTATTTCCGTGATGATTTCTTGAATAATGACAAACTGCGTAACCACGCAGCCGAGATGCTCACTATGTTATCTGGAGTTACCGAGTTTGTGCTTTCGGAACATTTTCGTCGAATTCACGCCCAATTACGACGCGCCTGGGTCAACCAGATCAACCGTTATTGGTCTCTACCGGTTAGTACCATGACAAATGATGACGCTTCAGTGCCAGCAGGTGGATCCACTGACTCAATCATGGATAAGCGAGCAGACACGGCGCTTGTAAAGGGCAATGTTCTTATTGATGCAGATATATGCGTACCTATCATCAAGTCAAGCCCTCAGCGAGCACGAATTAAGCCGAAAATGAGCCTCTGGTTTGGCCGCAAACGGAACCAAGAACTTAAAAACGAGGTTATCCTTCACAACAAAGTCGATCTGTTAGCACTGCGTGTAATTGACGAATATCGTGGATTTTGTGAACGCCAAGCCCAAACGCAAGCTCAAGAGCAGATTCATAATCATCATCTCTCCATTCCTTCAATGCTTATCCCCGAATCGAGCGACGTTAGTGATTCAACCATTGATACGCAGCCGGCGTCATCTCATAACGTGGCAAGTCTCGTTCGCAGTGATTCAGAACATCGTGCATTAGATACACCAGAAATACCACCATCCCCATCATCATCAGCCTTGGCAGCCTCTGTTCCACCAATTGCCCCCCCTTCACCACCTCATTCTCCGCTTTTGCAGTCAAATACCTCTTCGCCAGAGCAGGAACCTTCAATCAGTCAAGAGCAGCCATCTCGTCGATCGTCTGTCCATTCGACTTCCACAGCATCTTCCTCAGAGTTCAGAACACCCACTCCATCATTGTTCGGTAATGAGACTTGGTCCACACCTCTTCATTCTCCTGTTAGCGGGGAGGACGTAGCGACATTACCTCATGAAAAGTCGATGGATACTCTAGACATGGACCACATGGTTCTCGCCAATACTAGTGGTGAAAGTGAGATGGACGATGATGATGAGGCGGGCATTTCTATGGCTCCCGATAACTGCGACCCTGTAGATATTAACGACTTTGAACGTGTGTCATACTCCGGGTCGTCCTTGAGCACCCTATCAATAGCGCGCGAGTCAACCTATTCGTACCGCGATGATCGGGCCAGCATACCAGACTCGAGCAATGAAGCCTCTTGGAATCATACTAGACCATCGCTCATGTACACAGGCTCACCACGGTCGTCACGACGATCTACACTTTCAGGAGACGTAGATCCCGAGGTGAACACGGACAATTCTCGCAGCATGTCTCTTCTATCCGAGCAAGATAACTCACTGCTTCAGCCTTGTACAGGTTACACTCCCAAGGATGCAGAACAGCTGAAGTCAATACCAGACGATGACCTGGAGGGTGACATACTTGGTGCAACGCTTCAAATGCTCGAAGGAACGTATATTAAGAGTGAGAGCTCTTTAAAGGTATCGCAGCCAACCTTAGACACCGAATCATTAGACACGCAACAGACTCCTGATGTTGGTGATGATAGCCTCGATATGGGCTACACGCGCGGTATCCCGCGCAGTAATACCAGAGAGCTTTACGCTCAAGCATTTGGATCTAGTAGATCAGTGGGCGCACTTGCTAATGATGTAGATGAGCTGGGAATCCCTGCGCCACACGGAGTTGATGCGATTCTGGCTCACATCCGAGAAGAAAGCAGCGCAAAATCGCCATTTATGTCTCCCTCAATACCCGCTACAAAGCACCAATCACTTAATGAGAAGAGCAAGCCAAGTTTTTCACAGCTTTCGTTACACATTGGAGCACCTGAAGCGACTCATGCACCATTCATTCTGTCCTACACTGCTCGTGCTGTAGCTGAGCAAATGACCCTCATAGAGAGAGATCTACTGCAACAGATTGACTGGCGTGAGCTAGTGGAGGGGCGATGGCCGACAACAGAGCCATGCGCCGATTCCTGGCTCCACGTACTAGAACACAAACCTCCCATACGCGGTGTCGGGTTAGTTACTACACGGTTTGAATTAGTCTGTGCGTGGGTAAGATCGGAACTGCTGCTCTGTGAGTCACCCGCATTACAGGCCCAGGCATTCTCGCGTTTCGTTCACATAGCCTTTGAGGCCCTGCGCTTACAGAATTTCACTACGATGATTCAACTGGTTTTGGGCTTGACATCCGAAAGTGTTCGTAGTTGTACACATGAAGCGACAATGAAATTACTATCGGAGAGTGATCGTGATACTCTTGAGCGCCTTGAAGCTCTAGCATCTCCTTCACGCAACTTTGCCGCTATTAGGGAGACGCATCGCCGTCTTTCACGCATGCGTGGTTGCATTCCCTTTACACCAATGTTTCTGGCAGATCTTGCGGCCAATGCTACAATCAGTGCGTCTAACGCAGAGTATGAGATCCATTTTGGTAAATATAGGGCCACAGCACAGCTTGTGCAAACTCTGCTGAACTGCATAGCACGATCACAAAACTATACCATCGAGCCCCAGCAAGCATTGCTTTCAAAGTGTTTGTACCTAAGTAAGCTCACACAGGCCGAAGAGTTGCAGCTAAGCACTATTTAAGCAGGCTTGTTTTTGTACAATAATTAGTTTAATATCTGCCCAACATTAAATGCGGCATTGTTAAAGCATTTGGGGTTCACATACTAATTCACAAACTATTCTTTAGCTATTTGATGCTTGTGCTTCTCTTCAAATCCACTTAGTTCCGGTCGAGCGCATACGCCTGCTCCTCTCATCCGCTTCCCTAAAACTCATGCATAATCACGATAGACGACGATGACACCCTTACCCTCGCATATAGCCCTCACAACCGTTTGTGTAATTTGAACCGCTGATAAAAAAAAACAGAACTGCCAAGAACAAGTCATCTAATTGGCAAGAAATTAGGAAAAGGTAGAGAGAAAACTGAATGCTGTTTCGGTTTAAGACACCAACAAAGTCAAATTTAGCTCTACGCAAAGTTGAGTCTTTGCTTAAACATGCACACCTGGTATTAATTGACGCATTAGCAGCAGACATTGCCATACTAGATGCGTTACTAGAGTCGCCTAAGGAAAAACCAACACATGATAAAGAGTATAGACTAGAATCCTTAGCTCAAGTTTTGCTTGCGGCAGCTAATTATCACCTGAAGCTGAAGCTGGGAAAAACGAGAATGGAATCCAAAGATCTACCGCTTTTAAAGTATTTAAATCCAGTAGATCCAAGTGCACTTTCATTTGCGTCTACTTGTAAGAGGATTTATAAGGACTTGAGGGACTGTGATAGCACCATGGCTTGTGTACACTGGACGGAATTGCGGAACGTGTATATATATCTTTTAAGTCGGATTTCGTAAATATGCGATATCTCTAGTATATTTCGTGAGTATCAGCAATACCTTCCATCATCGGTCCCATACGACTGGTACCTACGATACGCTCAAGCTTTAAAGCATCATATTTACTGAATAACACATGCACCTTGAGCAAATCGGGGTCTATTTGCTGTTCTATAACGGTACGTGCTAGGCCACGCACAAGCTCCTGATAAAATATAGCGTTATCAGGGAGACCGTAGAATATGATGGTGCGCACACCCTTAATAGCGTAACGTCGATAGTGATGAAGACGAGCCGAGTAAAGCATAATGTTTGCCCGAGCATCAGCAAAGAATGATCTGCCACGACCAAGCTGCGATGCAGGTGTATATTCGCTTAAACTCACATAACTGTGGTCGTGTCTTTCCAGATAGTTACGAAGGACAACAAAGTCAGTATAGGTGGGGGCCACAATAAGCGTGCCACTTTGCTGAGCACCACGAAGTATGCTTGGCAGCAGCATAGTCGTGAAATGGTTGAGACGATTCTGGGAGTCTTGGGTAATACTTTGAGACTGCAGGCGAGTGAACAACTGGCGCACATGGATCTTCAGACTGGAAATGATACCAGCATAAACCGGGCGCAAACGTAATTTGCCGCCAATATTCTGACAGTTTTTATTAAACAACGCTACCATTTCTGGAGTGGGGTACTCACTGAGTATAACTGTCTGTCTCAGCAGCGAGGACTTCTCATCCAAGTACCAATCACGAACGCGACTAAAATCACAATCATGCGGATCCTTCGGAATCTTATTCATGTTCTCAAAGATGTGCTTCACGTTTGTCCACGCCTGCATGGCAATTGCGTCAGCTTGATCCACAACACACAATTCTACACTACTAAGGAAATCCGTATCACCCTTATCAACAATCAGTCGTAGACCCAGAGGGCTAGCAACAATAATGTCACTGGTGTAGAACGATGAGTACAGCTTGAGGGCTTGTTTGGTAAACTTTGCGCCAAGGCAAAACACTTCATTTGTGTTTCCGGCGAACAGCCGTTGAAAGTCCTCTGGTTTTGTACTAAAGTCCTGAGAGGGGGCATAAAAAGCCCGTTTGAACCGTTTTTGGTTCTCTATCTGGTTTACACCACTGATTTCACCAAGGGTATTCATAAATGTATATGCCGCATGCCTAGTTGGCAACAATACAAGCACACGAGCTCGTGTAAAACCAGAATCACGGAACTCATCAAGATCCTCGCCATTAGCAGCCGCTTTATTCCCGGAGTGCTTGATGACACGGTCCCGCGTTTTGTAAATATGATTCAACGCATGAAGAACTACAAGATTCAGCAGATGTGAAGCATTCTGCGCATTTCGGTCACCAAGTAAAATATCCTCGTAGGCAAATAACGGAGAAGCATATTGCAACTGAAGTGGCGAAAGCTCAGGACCATTCGTCCTGGCAAAAGATGCATGCAGGCGGTGTTTCACATACCGTAGAGCCTGCTTCGAACTCGAGAATGGAACATTAAATGACTTAGGATCGCTTAGCAGAGTTTCGTCGCTATCAGGACGTACGAACACCGAGCGCTCGCCCAAAAGTGGCAAGGTTGTTACTTTCTGCGTCTTCCAAGCATTGGGTGCACTAAACGGCTTCGGATGTGCAAAATGATATTCAAATGGGTCCCTACGATCACCCTCATTATCGTCCTCTACTACTATTTCGTCATCTTCTTCTTCATCATCCTCTGATCCGTAACCTTCAACAGCGTCTGTGCTGGTTTCTTTGCTTGGGTGCGGCTCTGTGGCCTGAGGTGCTGCTTTCCGCTTTTTCCGAGCTACAGAACCATCATCCAGAAGCGTTAATAATGCTTTATATGCCCGTTTATTGTCTTCTTCAGACATTGACGACGGCTACCGGTAATTTCCAGACACAGTGATTTTTTTTTGGCAAAAATGCGCTTTTGCAAAACCACCTCGCAGGATAGACCCTTAACCTATATACACTGACTTCTTGATTTACCAGCCAGAAGAGAAGGTTCGAGCCAAGAGCGTACACAATCAATGCAAATTAAATTATTCACAACTGGAGCTGCCAAGTACATAAAAAAAATTACTCCTTTAATAAATAAGAACTGCCTAAACAATAAGAAAAATGGCCGAGAACTGAATGGGGTTAGTATACTGTCAGAATTGTAAAAAAAAAAAATCTCTTCAAGCTTGCATCAGTGTGAGCTGAGTTTATAAAACGTTCATCACATACCTTTTGTATTTTGATTTGGTTTGATTTGTTGTGTTTTTTCTTTTCTTTCCTTTCCTTTTCCTCTCCTCTACCGCTACCGCTCATAATGAGCGATAAACATCCTCGGCCCATTGCTGGTTACGAAGTGAGTGTGGCCTGAACCTAACAATTCCTGCAACTTCATCGATTAGAGCACCACTCAATGCAGATTGTGGCTGGGCAATCACTTCAACTAGAAGAGCTTCTAATTCGTCCTGCGAATAAACAAGGCCTTCTAGCAGTTTGCACAAAGTCGATGTGTGAATGGAATCAGCATATTTACTGACAACCACAAAGTTATGTACAGCACACAATCTGCGAGAGTCAAAGCCCAAATCACCGCTGAAGCCAGAGCACTGTAGCGGCCCAAAAAGCGTCTTGTCTGAGGACAAAGCCAGGCAAGCTGCTCGAGCCCTGCTATCTAAACCAACCGACTCGGCAACTTTAGCTACCTTCACGAGGTCCACCGAATCCCTAAGCTTAGAGAGATCATCCACTCGAGACTTCTCCATGAAAGTAGCCATGAAGAGGCTTTAAGCGAATAAAAAGACGGAGTCCTCCTGAAGGGCTAAAAACAGTTCACAGAACAGCAAAAGACCAAGTTGAAAAAGGATAAGAAGAAGAACTACTAAGGAGGTAGAAGAAGAAGAAGAGAAAAAAGGTCGACCGCTGGGTTGTTTTATGGGTGTTTGGGGTTTGGCGACGCACGTGATGGTGTTCCTGCGGGCACGAATTGTTGGTGTTGGTGTTGGTGCTGGCGCTGGTGCTGGAGATCGTGCTGGGGATCGTGCTGGGGATCGTCTACATGTGGTACGGCCAAAGGTAACCGCTTAACGCGTTGATACGTTTCGCGTAATTTATCGTCGATTTTGATATTATTGGCGTTATTCTGCCGTTCAGCAATACTCCAAAGCTCATCACGATAGATGCGCAGTTTACTATTTTTGATCATTGCTCCTAGCATAGTCTGGAGAGTGACGAGATCTTTATTCAAGGTGCGGAAAAACGCCCAAATATGCTCCGGGTTCTCGTTGGAAAGAGTCGATACCCCTTGTAGCAATTGATTGCCAAATATTTGTTTGGTATGTGGTGTTGAGAAGTCCGATGTTTTGTATAATTCCCGCGCTTCAGCAACCGACTCCGGCCGGGCAACAATTGCCTGTGTATAATCTGTGTCTTTGAATCCCCATTTGCGCGTCCAACGATAAACTGCACGCATCTCCTCAAGCCGTTTACTCTCTCGCAGCCATTGGAGCAGCTGGTTCCTCGAGACAGCGCCTCTGGATGGCCCTGCTAGTCTAATAATCCAAAGTGCTGCTGAAGGATGCTTGTGATCCCGTAGCCAAAATGCTACATCGTGACTACATAGCGTCGAATCTCGAAGCCTTGCTGGGTTCGTCCTCAGCAATTTATAGACAAGGCCATGCCGGTAGTCAAAATCAGCTTTCGTGCGGCAGAATTGCGTCACACTTAACCGCAGCCTGTTCTTGATCTGCTCTCTTAGCCGCTGCTGTGCCACAAAGTCTGGCTTTGGTGCCTCCTCTTCAGGAAGAATGCTCTTTCCTGTGCGGAGCAGTAGATTCAGTCTCCTTTTTAATGCCGACATAAGCAACTTTTACTAAATATGTGACTCTAGCAAAATAAATAACGCTAGTAACACAAGTGTAAAGTTGGATCGTCAAGGTTCGTAGATCGTATTTAATATTGATTTTTCTTTTGTGGCAAGTCACGTGCATGTTTCTCCAGACTGTCAAAAATGGTTGGCTATGGAACAATAATTATTATCGATCCAGCTCTATTATTTAGTTAGACAAATGTGTCGATAAAAAAGCATTAGAAGAAATATTTCGATTTAAAGAAGGTAGCAAAAAAAGGATATGGTGTTCTATCCAATGTAACGTAAACTTGAGTTTTACGAGCATTTCATTTCGAATGAGTACTTAAATTAAATGCATGAATTCTAAACATTAAACATTAAACATTAAATCAGACAGGAAATTGAAATCTCGTTAACTACTGAGCGAAAACACAAATTAAAGCATTAGTTAGAAAGAAAAAAAAAAGAGACTCGATTTGCAATCAAACTATCTAGAACATGCCCTCGATCTCGCCTTCAGGGGTCACCTCAATATTAAAAAAGCCTGGCGCAGTTGGAAGCCCCGGGATTGTCATAATCTCGGCAGCAAGTGCATAGAGATATCCTGCACCAACACTAGCCTTCACATCACGAATGGGAACTGTGAATCCCTCGGGACGTCCCTTCAGAGCAGGATCCGCTGAAAGCGAGTATTGCGTCTTGGCCACGCAGATAGGCAAGTTTCCGAACCCTTGACGTGTATACTCCTCGATCTTACTGCGTGCAAGATCGCTGAGCTCAATACCACTCGCACCATACATCTTTTGCGCAATAGTAGTAAGCTTTTCTTCAGCGGTCTGAGCCTTCGGATCATAGAGATAGTCGAAGGTCTTCGGTTCGTTGCAGGCTCGCACCACACCATTAGCCAGGTCAACAGCGCCCTTACCACCCTCGGCCCAGTGGTTAGATACAATAGCGTCAAGAGCGCCAGCCTTAAGTGCTTCTTCTCGAATTACGGCATGCTCAGCATCGGTATCAGAAGTCATCTGGTTGATAGCGACGACCACAGGTAGGCCGTAGCTGCGAGCATTCTCAATGTGCTTGGTCAAGTTCGAGCAACCCTTACGCAGAATCTCCACATTCTCTTCCAAGTAAACATCAGGGAGAGCCATACCAGGCTTGACCTCCGGCGCACCTCCGTGTGACTTAAGAGCACGAACAGTAGCCACAATCACCACTACATCGGGACTAAGACCCGAGGCGCGACATTTGATATTGAGGAACCGCTCACCACCCATCGTGAAGTCGAATCCCGCTTCTGTAATAGCAAAACCTTCGGGACCAGCCAGCTTCAAGGCAACCTTATCAGCGAGCACAGAGTTGGCACCAATCGAGATATTGGCGAAGGGACCAGCATGTACCAGTACAGGGGTTCCTTCAAGTGTTTGCATAACATTAGGCTTGATGGCATCCTTCATGAGAGCCGCAAGTGCACCACCACAGCCCAAGTCATCGGCCGTAATAGGCTCACCTGCCTTAGAGGATGCTACAACCATATTTCCCAAACGTTCACGCATATCCTCGAGCGAAGTGGCGAGAGTAAGAACGGCCATGCATTCAGAAGCGACAGTAATGTCAAATCCAGTCTCACGCGTGTGACCCTTCTCAGTTGGGGCCTTGCCGATCTCGACGCCGCGCAAAAATCGGTCATTACAGTCAACAACACGGCGCCAGGTGATTGAGCTAGGCTCAATGTCAAGACGCGCGAAGCGTGTGATCTCTTCTGGCGTCAGCTCGTCTGGGTTCGTCTTGGTTATGCCAAGCTTCTGCAGACGTTTCTTCATAACTCGTGAGAACTCACGCTTCCCCTTTTTCGCAGGTACAAGTCGGCGATAAAGAGGTGCATCCTTCTGCGTCGACTCATGGAACATGCGTGTATCAATAGCTGCCGCCAAGAGATTTGTGGCAGCGCCGATGGCATGAATATCACCAGTAACATGCAGGTTAAACTCATCCATGGGAATAACCTGGGAATAACCGCCACCAGCAGCACCGCCCTTGATACCAAAGGTCGGGCCCATAGACGGCTGGCGCACACAAGCGAACGTGGGACGATGCAGGTGAGCACCAAGGGCTTGGGCAAGACCCACGGTCGTGGTGGATTTACCCTCGCCCAAAGGCGTCGGAGTGATACCAGCTACCAACACATATTTTCCATTTGGTCGCGAAGCCAGGCGCTCCAAAACGCTAAGCCGGATCTTCGCCTTAGTATCGCCGTACAGCTCAACCTCATGGGCAAGCAGACCCGATTCTTCGCACAATACACCAATATTTTTCGGCTTCTGAGAACGGCTTACCTCAATGTCACTTGGCACTGGCGTCTTTAACTCAATCGGGAGCGGGGTCACAACGGCGGGACGCTTCGACTGCTCCAGGTCACGCTTGGAAGCCTCAAAGACATTCGAAAGCAGCATAGCCACCGTCATAGGACCAACTCCGCCGGGAACAGGCGTGATCTGGCTTGCTACAGCCTGGGCCGCGGCAAAGTCGACATCGCCAACCATGCGATACCCCTTAGGCTTACTGCTATCGTCCACGAAATTCGTACCCACATCTACAACAACAGCCCCGGGCTTAATCCAATCACCCTTTACAAACTCAGGCTTGCCAATGGCGGCAATAATAATGTCACCAAGCTTAACAAAGTCACTAATATTTGGTGTCTGCGAGTGACACTGGATAACAGTTGCGTGCTCGCGGCGCAGAAGACTGGCCACAGGACTACCTACAATGTCACTACGGCCCAAAACAACCGCAATCTTACCTGCAATCTCAACATTAGATGCCTTCAGAAGGTGAATAATACCCTTAGGTGTGCAGGGCAAAAACAAGGGCTCACCCATGCGTGAGGCAAGCTCACCAATATTGTCAATGCCAAATCCATCTACATCCTTTTTGGAACTCACTTTAGCAGTTACAGCCTTCTCATTGATGGATGCCGGAAGCGGAAGTTGAACAAGAATCCCGTGTACAGACCAGTCACTATTAAGAGTTTCGATCTTGTTGAGCAGTGCAGCCTCTGAAGTGGTTTCGGGCAATTTAAGCACTTCGCACTCAACGTGGGCCTCGGCTGCCGCCTTTTTTTTCATGTTTACATACGTAGTGGAGTCCTTGCGTTCGCCGACTTGCACGATTACAAGCTTAGGGTGGAAATCGGCATGCTCGCCCCGCACACGCTCGATCTCCGACCGGATCCCGCTACGTACAATCTCTGCAGTTGCCTTGCCGTCGATCAAAGTCATTATTTCGACAAAGGTTTTTAGCAAAAAAATACACGAAACCCGATCTGCTGACCCGGGCAGGCGGGGTCCCTGTCGCGGTAAGGGCGGTCCCCTGTACAGGTTCCGAGTCAGATCAGACCCATGTTCAGCACTAGCTGGTGGTACGTGAGTGGTCCGTTTGATTTTCCCGCTTTACTTATCATTGATTTGAATTAAATATGTTTCCAAATCAAGCGATAAGGCCTTTAGTTGGTTGATAAATGGAGGATCAAACGAACTATGCAATCTAAATACTTTATTATACAACCGTGCATGTTAACAGAAAATAAAAATCTTATAAACTCGAATCCTAAAGCTTTAGGGGCTATGTGTATTTTCTGGATTTGCATTTTCTGGATTTGCATTTCCTAGATTTGCATTTTCTGTATTTGCATTTTCTGGCCTCGAATTTTCTGGTTTCGCAGAACCGTCCTGCAGTTTCTGCAATTCCTGCGGCTCTATAGAGCTCTCATATTGCTCAGCAAGAAGTGGTTCAAGCCGTTGCATGAGTGCAGCCGTTGCCCCACCAGCAACAAAATTCGTGGGCACGAATGCCTTTAAATGATCATAGTACCGCTGTAAGTTACGAGCGAACGAGTTCTCGTACCGTTCAACATGAGATGCAAACCAGTTCAGTAGATCTTGTGCTCCAAGCTCATTGCCATCAACATCCACCATAGTTTCCGTTGGATCTGATGTTATATATTCAATGAGTTGGATATTGACCTTCAAAAACTGTCCATATTGGCGACACTGGGTGAGCAGTCGTGTTTGGCAGCGCAAAAGTTGCGGATGTGCCAAATAGCAGTTCAGAAGACAACGGTCGAGGAAACTAATGTGCTGATCCACCAACTCACTGACCTCTTCAAACTCGTCTATTGACTCATACAGCTCAGTCCAGCCCCTATTAATCCCATCTTGTGTACAATGATGCAGCAGCTCATTAGTGAAAAGTAGCTGGCGCTGCCGAAGTATATGCGCGCGATGCTTCCAGTCACCTAATTCGGTGCTTTCGGAAGCCCTCCATTGCGGCTTCAAGATTTGTAGCTTCCATGCATCAGTAAGTGAGCGTTGCGCCATTACTATATCCAGAATGTGCCGGAATAGAAATTGATACCTTACAATAGACCGCTGAGGCACGATCACTGAGAGCGGGAAGGGAACCTTAAAGGTCAATTGTAATGCGTCTATAGCTGCGAGTGAGGTAGTATCACGAGAAGGCGGGTCATAAGTACTTGAGTTGGCCACAATACGCAGCATTGCATCTCTCAACGACTCTTTTGCCAATGATATGCCGATGTTTTCAGACAGGACATCATCAGGTCCACGGGCAAGAGCCAGGAGTGATTCCAGCTGATCTAGTGAGACTAAGTGTGCAGGTTTACTTAGCTCGTCGCGAGCCATATCTAGAAATGAGGAAAATGTATCGCTTTCGGCAAAAAAGAACACATTGCGCATGGATTGTAGCAGCTCTTTCAAGTTATACTCGGGAGTTTTGAAAAGATCTAGTAGTGCAGCATTCGCGTACCGGTACATCTGAGATACGGACTCAGCAACACGCACATCCTCAATACTCGTGCACTGCTCTAAATTAACCAAAGATGGTGGTAGATCCAGATTTCCTGTTGTGTCCCGAATCACATTCAAATACTTCCCCGCAACCAAAAGCCGGTCATATATAAAGGGAGTGCTCAGCTGTAAAGGAAGATCAATGGCTCTGATTGTGTACCGCTTAGCCCAATAATCATCAACAGATTGCTGCCCAGAAACAATGGGATTATATGCCTTAGTTTCCTGGACCAGAAACTCATCATGAGGGTCGTCGACTTCGCCGTTACACAACCATTTCTGAAGCATCATCAGATATGGTTTTGAGGCAGCTGCCAGAAGCTCGTTATAAAGATTAGCAGCTGCAGCATCTCCAAGCCCAAGTCTCAATTGAAGTGCAATCGTGCGCAAGACTGCACCACCACGCAACTCTATAGTAGCCTCCTGTTCTCCATGTGCTACGAATTGTGCTGTAGTAGCCCGAGCAACTAAATCCTCGTGCACTCCTTGACGCTTTCGATCACGTACAAGGCGCGTTTCCTCTATAAACCGTCGGAAAAGTCGCTGGGCATTTTCCAGATGCGGCCAGAATGGCTCCAGCCGCATCCATACCTGATAAAGAGTGAGATCGCGGCTCGAACGCGCATAATCAGCTTCTAACTTGGCCACAATGTCAAGATACAAGCTCAGCAACACTCTTAATGCCGCGGCCAAGGCCTGGTTCACGCGTCCGTACTCTAAACCAGCAAAATGATCGGCATATGTGCGCACAGTATATGCGCAGCTCGCAACATCAACAATGCGAGCAAGCACATCTTTCAGACCCCGGGAAATATTACTATGAAGACGATAACTTGGCCCTAGTAATCTATCGTCTAGTACAGCAGGGTCAAATGTCTCAATAAACCGAACAAAGTCGCCCTCTCCGCCCACTAACACGCACAACACATCCCTCACCAACTGTTGCTCTTGTGCACCCAAATCCTCAACATTTAGGTTCGGAGGGGGCGCAGAACAAAGCGCAGCAAGCTGCTCATATTTCTGCGAGGGCTCGACGTTGCAATCGAGTCCTCGCGCGCCTGGAAGCAGCGACACTACGGGTGGCCACTCGCGTAGCGACATAGGGTAAGGTCGTCAACATTCACGACAAAGGGCAGCTCAAATGTAGATAGAATAGTGATTGATAAATTACTAGGGTGAAATGTATAATTATTAGTATAAGCGTTATTGCGAAAAAAAAAACACCTTACAGTAAGTATCGAATTCAAGGGATCCTTTTGTTGTGGTAAATTGTTCACGATGGGGAAGAAGCTTGGCTAATGACATCATGATCATATGAACCAATGTTCCATGCAGTTTGTGCAGCGGACGGAAAAAAAGGACAGTACATACTTAAAAGCATCGCTCTTTAACCTCATACAATCGAAACAAAGTATGTTCATTACTCCATGCCAAATACGTCACTTGTATTCTGAGTATTTTTCAAGGGCCCGGTGACATAAATACGCTGGTGACCAGGTCGCTCCGGATCGTCAACGTATTTCAAGTCCTCAATTTTTATTTCAAGATGAGAAAAGTCATATAACACATGATCGTTCAGTTCTCCTAAGTCCAAAGTTTGTACCGAGCAGCCGAAATCTCTATCTTGAAATAATTTATCATTGCTGCTTTGGTTCTCGTCAATCACACGCCTTGGATTACCTGTGTAAACAGCTGTCTTGTAATTTAGTTTAGGCGGATCAATGTCCTGGTTTAAGTCGTCAATGTTCACAACTCTGCAAGCATCAATCACCGGTCTCATTGTGTCTTCGTCGTCAATCCGCTCTAATAGCTCCAGTATAGCTTTAGCGGTTTTAGAAGGATGGCTATGGGAACTGTTGAAAGCAGACCAGTTCCCTGTAGGCTCTCTATCAGTCATTTGTTTTTGTTTTTTTTTTAAAAAAAAAAAAAGGTCAAATAATTAGGACTGATGTGAAATTCAGGTAAGATCGTGGAGTTGAATAACAGTATATATGGAGCGAGGGGCAGCACAGTTCGCCCTCTAAGTCAATATGCGACCTAACCTGGTCGCAAATAAGTCTGCATAGACATATCTAGCATAATCTATAGTTCTGATGCGGCGTATACACGGCTAATGGGTGCTCTGAGTTCCTTCGACCCTAGTAGGACTGTGGGTAGTACCTTAAACGAGCACAAGTGCGTATGCTCTATGTAACAACAGATTAGAACCTCTGAGATCAAACACTACAAACTAAATATGGTTTTAAACAAGGGAAGCAAGCAGGGGAGGGGGGCCTAACAGGCCAGATGATCTTCGTGGGCAGAAAATACCCGGGCGCTGCAGCGTAAACGCAGGGTTGTTGCAAATAAATAATAATTTCACTAGAGATAGGACCCTTATTTGTGAAGGGAGATAGGCCATGACAAGAGTTCCCCGCACTCAATTAATTCAAAGCCGGATAGAATAGTAACAAGAATAATAATAATAATAATAATAATAATAATAATAATAATAATAGTAGTAGTAGTAGTGGTGGTGGTAATAATAATAGTAGTAATAACAGGCCAAGGTTGCCAACTTATTCGTTGATAAGGAACTTTGAAACATCGGTAAACAATCATAATTAATACCTAAGGTATACTTTCTGCATATTTGAAACATTTACCGAATTCATAGATCACACTGGAGTAATGATACAAGGGGAAGGAACCCTTTCTAAGTGAACACCGTAGTGGCCCCGCGTCATACACTAAGTTACCAATTGGCCTGTCGCAACCGTATGGAAAGCGAAGGGTTGGTAATCGAGTAGCGTTGAATGGGTTTATTTCCGTTACACAAGCTAATATATCTCTTAAAAGAACCAAAATAAGCGTTCAGCCAAAGCAAAACAGAGAAACTTGAATTAGTGAGCGAGACAAATCCCACACAAACACTGATAATCACTTTTTAATGATGGCAAATATTATTGCATTAGCTACGCCCCATCAATGCTGCCCTGCTTATAGTTACCCTGCTCCTGTTTACCCTAGTATTCGTTATTACTCTAGTACGGTTTAGCCACTACTATATAGTCATTATCGAGCTTTAGTCGGGTTAGGGTCCTAGAGTCATCCACCTCGATGGATCGGATTGACGATTGACAGTACCACGTAACACTTGGGTTCTCAGTCCTGGGCACGTGAATTGGGCCTTACTGGAGTTGAGTCGCAGGCCATTGCCACAACATCGCTAGCGAACCACCTATAAATGTTCCTCACGCGAAGCGAATACGATCGCGGCGTATCGACATTCTCGCCCGAGGGGCGACTCTTCCAGGTCGAGTATTCGTTGGAGGCCATCAAGCTGGGCTCGACGGCCGTAGGGATCAAAACAAACGAAGGCGTTCTACTAGGAGTTGAGAAGCGGGTTACATCAAAGCTGCTTGAGAGCGGAAGCATTGAGAAGATTGATGAGATTGACAGGCACATTGGCTGCGCCATGAGCGGGCTCACGGCTGATGCCAGAACCATGATTGACCACGCCCGTGTAGAGGCAACAAACCACGAGTTCAACTATGACGAGCCTATCAGCGTCGAGACGGTAACGCAGAGCGTTTGTGATTTGGCCCTGCAGTTCGGTGAGGGTGGTGAAGGCCAGGAGCGCGTTATGTCGCGCCCGTTCGGTGTGGCACTGCTCATTGCTGGCTGGGACGCCATTGAAGGTCCGCAGCTCTTCCATACAGAACCAACCGGTACTTTCTACCGGTATGAAGCAAAAGCAATTGGCTCAGGAAGTGAGGGTGCCCAGGCTGAGCTACAGCAACAATATCACTCTAACATCACTCTCCCTGAGGCAGAGATGCTTCTTTTGAAGGTGCTTAAGCAAGTAATGGAAGAAAAATTAGAAGCTTCCAATATACAGCTGGCTAAGGTCACAAAGGAGGGTGGCTTCCACGTTTACACAAACACGGAACTGAACGATGTTGTTGGTCGCATGCCTGTGGAGGAAGAGCAGACATGAGATGTACGGCGTATTTAATGTTTTATTTTCGTATAAATAGACTTCGTCTAGCCGCTCACGTTCTTGGTGAACTAAATTTGAAGGTAGACCCCGTCATGGGGTTATATCCTTAAGTGCAATAAACTATTCTATTCAGAACTATGTAGCTAATGACGATGTACATACGTATTATGGTTCGTGACTTTAGCGACAGTGTTTCTGTTCGTGCTTTGCGACGCGATTTCTTCTTTTGGCTGGTTTACTCAACATTCTCAAACTAACCGTCGCGGTTGGAACCCCACAATATTCCGGCTTTGAATTTGGCTTTTGTTTCCGTTTATGCTGACATTGTAAATACAGTTATAGGATTTAAGTCTAACTAAGTCTAACTAACTACAATGTGGCTCCTAGCAGACAGAACTTCTTGCCAAAATGTCTGGTCATCAATTTAAATACACTATCAACGATATTATTGCCTATAAGCATCGACAAAATCTTGACTAGAGCATTTCATAATTTATACTGTTACGATTGATCACTTGTCGGTGTGCTCCTCTACTACTAACATCTAAGTTATGTTATCGTGAAAAATACTTTCAATTCTACAAATTTTCCTAACATTCCTAGTTCTTAGATAAATAGTTTAGCTTCTATTAAATAAACCTTCATTATCTTTTAGGGATGTATTATTCCATTAACATATGTTTAAAACTAGTCTAAATATATTTAATCTATCAAGACTACGATTGTTTTCCCCGTTAATATGATCTAGTTATACTCTAATCCTGAGTTTACTGTTCTATAAGTAGCCTTCTTTACTTTGCTTTTATTTGTGTTCAACTCTCTGATCCTTAGCGCAAACCACTGTAAAGCGCGAATTTTGAAGAATGGGAACTTTAGAGACAGTTTATACTGAAACATCAATTAAAATCAGGTAAGGATCTGGTTTTTATGGTCTACTTTCATGAAGAGGTTGTTCCATAGTTGAGGATGCACTCCAAAAAGCAGTATTGTCTACTAAAACTAGTTTTCCCTTTACTCGAATTGGTTTCCATTCTCTGTAGACACAGAGTCAATTTCATGAACTAGCTAACTTTTGTTTGCGTTGATTGCATTTAAGAACTAAAATCACTGATGTGAGACTTGATGCCAACAAACATGTTTGCGCTGTACAGTTCTATATATTAATAGCCAGAATTGTCCCTATTTAAAGCTAATAAAGCAGCTAGATGCAGTTAACAATACCCTTCATTGATAAGCATAAGTTATTCATTATAAGTTTTTCGAATTCCGAGCAACTACCCTAATTGTTTTTACCATACTTTTGAAATTTCACTAGTACTATCGCATTTTACAATCTAGATGCTTAGAGTTAGTCGAGAAAAGTCCGGACCACATGCGCGCTACTCCTCTGCCCACCGCTAATTGGGTGCCTTACACTTTTCGTGATTTATTATAGAATTCTAATTTGTTATCTCCTATCTTGGCTATCGATTCTCCGGCATTGAAGCAGACCATCTGAAGTTGCGTGATCGGAAACGAACACGCCGACGGCAATAATATTGGATATACGCCACTATTTATGTGCAACGTGATTGAGGCAAGGGTTGTATGCATGAAATTTGTGGAGGGCCATCATGCTAGTACAGAAACAAGGGCCCAATTGGAGTCCGAGCATGTTCTCAAGCGGGAAATAGCATCACTGATACCATTTTCCAGAAGTTAGAGAGCACCTAAGCCTTTTTTTTGCTTAATGAAATGGAGCCTAAGCCCCCTTAGTTTATCTGTGCATAAGACCGTTCATCATCATGCAAGATATGAACATCATTGCACGTGAAAAATGCAAATATACGCCGGGGGTGGCTGTTATAAACGTCGCCAGAATACTTTGAAAAATGGGCATAGCACACATTATTCAATGGCTCCCCCTGTCGCATTGACTCAGTCCGCCCCAGGTCCTGTTGGCTCTGACCAAATCATTGACCATGCAGCTAATCTCAAAATAAGCTCTCCTAAGAAGCAGCACGATCCTAAGTCTGATTCTCCGCGTTTTAACCCAAAATTGAAGGGTGCACCTTTCCATGGAGTTGATGTGACTCGGAATTATCGTGATTCCGGATTCGATGAATCAACCTACGAATTCAAGGACCTGCTTCCTTACTTTCCTGATGTAAAATGGGAGCCCCTTGCTGAGGAGACGTCTGAAGATGCAGCCCTGCGCGCTGATCCGACGTATGCTAATCTTTCCAAATATGTGGATGAGATCGAGCACTTGACGCCTAAGTTTGGTAGTGTGCTCTATGGTGTCAAGCTTGAGGAGCTAGACAACAAGGCGCGTGACGAGCTTGCGCGTCTCATTGCTTACCGCGGTGCTGTCTTTGTGCGCGATCAAAAGACCTTTGGTGTCAAAGATCAGCTTGAGCTCGGTCGTCACTGGGGTCGTCTGCACCGTCATGCGACAACAGGTATTCCTCGAGGAGCGAAAACCGATGAGGATCTTCTTGATGTACACGTTGTGAATGCCAATCCCAAACGTATTCCCTCTCTAGCCTATACTCAAACTGATCAGTGGCACTCGGACGTTTCTTATGAGAAGCAGCCCCCTTCGTATACAACACTCAAACTGCTCGAAGGTCCTCCGACTGGAGGTGGTGATACACTCTGGACAAGCGGTTATGGACTGTATGACCATTTGTCGCCATATTTGCAAGAATACCTGAGCAAGCTCAAGGCAAACCACTCTGCTGTTGAGCAGGCAAATGGTGCACGCGCTGCAGGCCAGACAGTCAGACGTGAGCCTGTAATTAGCTCGCATCCAATTGTGCGGACGCATCCTGTTACGGGATTCAATTCCGTATACATCAACAGCGGCTTTACACGCAAGATCGTTGGTGTGCCTAAAAATGAAAGCGAGGCAATTCTGCGTCTGCTGTTAACTGATCTCAGTTCAAATGTCACTCACACTGTGCGGTGGAAGTGGCAGAAGAATGATGTTGCCCTGTGGGACAACCGCAGCACTTGTCACACTGCTTCCTACGGCTTCTTCCCACATGCTCGCCACGCTATTCGCGTCACTGTACATGGAGAGACGCCGCAGTTCAGCGAGGAGGGCAAGTCCGAGCAAGAATCCATTGACAGGGAGCTTGGTATTAAGTCGCTTCACAAAGACAATGCCAATCCTCCGGTTTATAACGACTGAGCTGCTAAAGCTAACGTGAAATTTCAGAATGGTATTCTTTATAGGTTAGCAGTTTAGCTTGCGTGGACTAGCGGAGTTATTATATCTATCTACATTAAAAATTATACGAATATGCACAGACAAACAAAGCATTAATGGAAACGAAACTTATATTAGATGAAATGAGGGCTGCTGGCTGGCGTCTGCTGTCGCAGAGCTCTACTTACTTCGCAGTATACCGTTTAGCCCAAGCATAATTTTACAGACATTAGCTATACGGCCGCAGTATCATTATGGCCTTGCTTGAGGTACTAAAAGAAAAGGGCTTAATTTCTAATTATGCCATTGTTAAATAATTTAAGGAAAAAAAAAAACAAACATTAATCTGCCATATGCTCATACTCAGGATGCTCCTTGAGTTTAGAATTGAAGAACTTCTCGAGCTTACAGGCGTTTTTGTAGTAGGTAGTCGCCTCACTATTATATTTGCGACAGTTGTCGAAAATAAGGTGCGTGTCATACAGAAACGACTCCATGGAATCATATTGATCCTTGTCAAGTTTTTGTTCCATTGTTGACAAGTCCATCGGCTCAGCAATTAGATCATAGTAATCCGGTACATCTACTCTGCTAACCGGTGTTGTGAACGGCCAAGCAGAAGGGTGGCTTCGCATATCAGTTAGAAGCTGCTGCATGACACCATACTCACCGCGTCGCTTCGGCTTCCGCGCTAGGGCGTCCAATTCAGCAGTCCAACCTGTTTCTTTAACACCAGGTATGTCTAAAGGATCGATCTTGAAATTAGGGTTGTCCTGGTTTTCCTTGAATGCGGCAATTCCCTTACGAACCGTCTGACGTGAGGACGCATACTGTTGTTGCCGCGCATGTATTCGGCTATTAATTGCGGCCTTTTGTAATAACAAGATCTTTGGACCGTCTAAGTATCGGATTCGAGGCACCATTGTGCACTGCATGAGCGTACCACCTTCATAATCTTTAATATACCCCATCCATGCCTCACGGGGTAGTGTTATAGACTTTGTAAATCCTTGTTTCTTGAAATACCCAATAGCATAGTTATCAGCATAGGTCAAAAAGTGCTCGATCTGGGTAGTATTACGCACATAGTCCTTCAAATGGTTCATCAAATGTGCACCATAGCCTCGCACCTGTTCAGTCGAAGAGATGGCGCAAAAGACAATCTCTGCAAACTTATGAGACTCGAATGGTCGGTAGGCAATACCACCAACTACAGTCATCGGCTTTCGAACAACCGCTATAGAGACATGATTCCGGTCATACACGAGTCGCGAGATGTATTCTCGAGGCATTTTGGGCAGCTGCTTTTGAAAAATGTTTTTAAGTCCGGTAAGAATTAAAAAGCTCTCTTCAGCACCGTTGTTGTGTACTACTCGGAACTCAATGCGACCCTCCCGCTCTTCCACGGCACCAGGCCGCTCTTTATATGTATACTGCTGTCCGTCAAACTCAAAGGTGGTTTGATATCGCTCTGGGTCATCATCCTCTTCTTCTCTTCGCTGCTCGCTCTCATCTTCTTCGTCTTCATCGTTGCTTTCGTCGCGGTTTTCTTCCTTTATGCGTTGCTTGTCTTTATCGACATGCTGCTCCTCGATGCGCTCCACAGCATCTTCTGTGGCCTTTTGAAGGTACTCTGCTTCTTCACTGCTATCAGATTGGTTGTCGCTGCCATCGTCAATCAACCGGGCCCGCTTCGGCTGCGATTCCATATGCACGCGCGTCTCGAGAGTGTTGATTACGCGACAGCGGGCTAATCGGTCCACCTCAACCCTGGATCAGTTCAATGTGTATCAGAGAAAAAGTGCCAGGAAAAATGTATCAAGAGCAGTTTGGCTTTGTGATAGACATTATCCGGTCTATTATTTTTATCTGATGTATAATCCTATGGATATAGTGGGTAGTTATTCAAGAGTCTGTGATCTGATTATAACTGAATGGAGTTCGCTTTGTGTTTGGGTAAATATATACCTGTATGGGTTGTTGTATAAGGTGGGAATATAAATTACTCATTGCAACCATATATTTAGATTTATATATGTATGTATATATATGTATGTATGTATGTATACATGGGCCTGTTAGATGTGTTCCATATGTTCATCTATTCAATCTGGTATTTGCTCTTAAAAGTTGAGTAACGTGGCAGGCACAACCTTAGAGTTAGTAGAAGACTAAATAATATAAATCATTTCCAACTATGAAGTAGAACTAGTTTTCATTAAATACGACAATAACTCCGGATCTGCACAGTTTTAAATCATAACGCAATCACAAAGTACGCTGGATTTAGTTGTTTTTTACTCTAGTCCAACCTCTGACCCCTCGGAGTCAAGCTCAAGCTCAAGCTCTGCTGTCTGTCGTTGTAGGTTTCCTAGTCCCGCAAGCTCGGTCACCATTTCAGGATCATTGAGTGCCCGCTTAACAAACTCCCATCCATCAGCCCTCCATGCGTCTAGAATTGGTTGGCTACAGCCTGAGCAGCTTGTAAACGCAGGACCCCAAATATCCATTGTTTCGTGTGTTTTCAGGAATCCCCGAAGTTGGTGAGGTACAGGGCCTAGCACAGTCTCAGCTCCTGCTGGTGCCGCAGCACCATCTTCATGCTGTAACACTTGGGCAAGCATTTCCACGGCATACCCAGATGCTAACATGGCAACGCCTGGTCGCGTCACAGTACACATTTGATCAAGCGCCAGTCGTGAAACACTGTTCACAGGGGCTACTACATCATTGCAGTAATAACATCCAAGTTGTTCGTGCTTTGAGTTTGGTACACCATGGCGCATCACAAGGTACGAGTCAAAACCCAGAGCTACATTTATGACCATCTTGCCTAAAGCCTCGCAAATGACCGTCGGTAGCCATCGACTTTCACGGCTATCCATAAGCAGAAAAACAACGTCATGCTCTTCAATTAGGGCCAAAAGTTGGTCATATTCTGCATGTTGGCGTTGCTCGTTGGTGATAGGATGTCCAGCCATAGGAATCTCAAACATATGGCCTTGAGATTTGCAACCAGGAAACACAGAAAGCAATGCCTTGGCAGCAGTCTCCGCCTTGGGTGCGTTGGTGACACAGTCTTCATGTGTGTACAGGGGTTGTCTCACAGGATTTGAGTACGACACACGACCACTATCCACGAATGTAACATGACGGATTCCCCAGGCAAGAAGGCCTCGAGAAACATAGCTGCCAAGCGTACCGGCACCCAGCAGTAGACACTTTTGTTTGGACACAGTTTCCAGGTCGATCTGCGGTGCAGCGCGCCATTTCATGAGCTTCAGGTTGAGATCCACGGCCTGCTCAGCCAAATCCAGTGGATTCATCAGACTCGAAAGATCTGCAAACTTTGGTGAGAGCTTATTTTGTGAGTTACGTTCCCATCCAACTGCGCCAGTGCCTTCCCACTCTGTTGGTCCTAGTTTTCCAATATCAATATGCACCCAGCGCCCTTTAGAAGTCATTGGTTGGTAGATGTAAAGCTCTGCCTCGGTGATTCCTTTGCTATCTAGCATAGCAGCAGTGTTGCGGAGATGCCAAGGAGCTGTCTCTTCTATTGTAGCAAAGTCGGTAATGCCCAGACGTACAGGCTCGTTCGGCCGCAGCGTACTCAGATGTTCTATTGAATAGGCTCCATCTGTTTCCGATATGATAAATACTGGATCGCGCGTCTGCTTTGCAATTTCAGCGTTTAACTCCGAGTTTGCTTGTAATGAACTGTCACTGAGTGTGGATGCCCAACTCAGAGCCGGAAACATGAACCAGTAATAAAATTTATACTTCTTGAGGTCCGCGAATGTGAGTAAAGTGAATTGCATAAGTAACTCTGGATGTTGTAAAGCTTCGCCACTGCGGATCTGCTCAGAGACGCGCAGAGCCTCGGTTTTGACCAAGGCAAGCTTATCAATGTCTCTGAATGCTTCAATTGTATTCTGGTTCAGCAAACGGCCTGGAACTAGGACTTCGTGTTTTGCTGTTGAGCCAGGAGTGCCGGGATCCATGCTTTCTGCAGAAAGGCGAATAGCTGCTTGTCTTCCGCCAGCCGAGGAAGGCGCCATGGCACCATTGAGGGGCACAGCGGCATCAGACAGCTTCGCATGCTCTAGTTTATGCTTCGAGAGAGCAGAAAAGAATGTCGCGTCCACAAACGACCGGATAGCAGTGAACGGAACAGCCATAAAGCCGGTTAGACGAATCCAGCGGCGGTTTAAGGGCGTGGGTTTCGCCTCTGACAAGCTGAGGATGACGATGGGGTTGGGAGTTTGGCAGTCTGTTGGAGAGAGAGTTTCACGAGACTCCCAACAAAGTCCCAACCTGGACACAGCCGTTCCGTAAAGGAACCAATCTGGAATCAATTTGATGAACTATCTAGGTAAAGGGAGTTGGGAATACGCTTCTGTTCTTTCTTTATTTTCTTTGATTTTTATTTTCAGAATCGCATTTTGTTAAGTGATTGCTGTTAAAGTTAATTATTCGCTACTCATTATACAAAGAGAAAGTAATGGGTTTGTTCATTGAGAGAACCGTTGCCTTTGTTTTATAGCTGAGATTTATACCGGATCGAGCTCTACTGCATTTTCAGTCGAGCTCAAAGCCGGCTAACTAAGACCCGACGTACATACACAAATAGTTCTGAAATGAGTGTGTCCAATAACCACTTTCCTCATGTATACCTCGGTGACCACAGACTACTACTTTTTCGGGATGTCGAACATTACTACCTAAATGGATTCTAAGTAAAGCACAGCAAAAAAAGACAAAAAGAAAAAAAGAAAAGAGCACAAGATCATCAAAAACCCTGCTCCATAATAGCTATTAAGCAATCATCATTCGGTACTCCAGTGCTATAATCACTTGTGTCATTTGTCCTAATAAGGAAGCGCCTATCAGCACATGTGCATTTGGCAGCTGCGAAGCCCAGTGATCACATGCATTATACCCTACCGCGCCGAGTGCTTGAAGCCCGTTAAGCCCCAGCCCAGCAGCGTCTGAACCACTTCAACCTACCATTCTCACATTTGGGCACACTAAAGAGCTTCTTGGGCCTCGTTTGTTTTGCATCGACACACTTCAATGTGTCCCCGAAGCACCTCATCTCGGCCGCGTCTTGGGCGGCGGCTCTCTGCGGAGAGTCTGCACTCGCTATACAACAACAGTAACACAAGCTCTTCAGATGTCACGACGGAGGACGGCATTACTCACTGTGACGATTTTCTGGACGACCATCTTCCATTAGATTACTTTCAGCAAGATGTCATTCGGCTCATTCATCGGTTGCGTGTACCAGGTTGGTCTCTGGTTACTTTAGATATGGCACCCGATCTTGACATGAACCGCATTTCTGGCGCGCTAACAAATTCCGTATATTCTGTCAAGGCCCCTACGTACATAAAGGATGCTGTCAAGCGTGAGTATGCCGGCCGGCCTTACCACCATCGACTACCACCAGGCCTGCTTTTGCGTGTTTATGGCCCTCAAGTGGGCTTGCTTATTGACCGTGCAAAGGAACTTAAGACAGTTGAGTCCCTCACAAAGCTCAAAATTGGACCTCGGCTTATGGGAACCTTCAAAAATGGGCGGTTCGAACAATTTCTCAATGCGAAACCGCTCACGCGTTTCGACCTGCGCCAGCCCGAAACAAGCATCATGATTGCGCGCCGCATGCGTGATCTTCATGATAATGTGCCGCTTTCGCAGCCTGATGTCGATGCTGGCTCTTGTGCTTGGCATAATATCTCGAAATGGTACCCCTCTGCCGCAGAGCATCTTGCCCAGTTCGAGCAGCGCACGCCGGGAGTAACCGAGCGTGTTGTCCATCGCAAGTCCTTTAATGAGTTTGTATCTGCCATCGGTCGCTATCAGCAGTATCTTGAAACGAAATACGCTGGGATGCAGCTGGTATTTTGCCACAATGATACGCAGTACGGCAATATTTTACGGCTTGATCCGCCGAAAGGCTCACCGCTTTTGCAGCCTCAGAATGAGCACCGTCAGCTTGTAGTAATTGATTTCGAATATAGCGGTGCCAATCCTCGTGCATTCGATATTGCTAACCATTTCTGTGAATGGATGAGTGACTATCATCATCCTTCTATGCCCCATCACGTTTGGATAGAGAATTACCCGACGCTAGAGGAGCAGAAACGGTTCATTAGCAGTTACGTTGAGACTGGTAGTCGCGAGTTTGACGAGGAGTCAATGACCGGCGAGATTATTAGTCTGATTGAGCAGGTGCGCGATTGGAGGCCAGCCGTGTCAGCACATTGGGCCTTGTGGGGCATTGTACAGACGCCGCTTGGTGAAGACTTTGAGATGCGACAAAAATATCTCGAACAAAACCCGAGTTATGAAATTGTATCCAAAGTATCGGCTGATACAAAGCAGTCAGAAGACGCGAAGATTGTTGAGGAGACTAGCACGGGCGAGGAGGATCCGTTTGACTATATGTCATATTCCAGCGAGAAACTTGCATTGTTCTGGAATGACCTTGAAACGCTGGGTGTAGTTGAAGCCTAAGTTCCAATTCATTTATAAGTAGAATTTTAGCATTTTGTATTGCCAGTTTAAAGTAGTAGACTTCTAACGCTAATTATGTGGCAAATGATGATTTAAACTGCAAATCAATAAAATCCAGGCAATGATATCTGCAATGAAGAAGAAAACGGCGAATTAGTCGATGGTAAAAAAAAAAGACTTCTACTCTCCTTGAAGCTATACACAAAAATAAAAAAAAAAAAAAAAACACTAGAGGTACATGAACAATCTGTAACTAAAAGGCTTTGACTATATGTCTATGTATTACCCCAATAATCTAATAAGTTGAGGTTGTTTAAAGCAGCATCTTGCGAGGATCCTCAATGAGCTCCTTAACAGTACGCAAGAAACTAACGGCCTCACGGCCGTCGACAATACGGTGGTCGTACGTCAACGCAAGGTACATCATTGGACGGACCTCGACCTTGCCATCAACAGCAACAGGTCGGTCCTTTACACCGTGAAGACCGAGGACGGCACACTGCGGCATATTGATGATGGGAGTGCCCATGAGACTGCCAAACACACCACCATTTGAAATGGTAAATGTGCCGCCAGACATGTCCTCAAGCGTGAGCTGACCATCGCGAGCCTTAACACCAAGCGTGGCAATCTCCTTCTCAATGCCAAGCACATCAAGCGACTCAGCGTTGCGGACAACTGGCGTCACCAGACCCTTCGGCGTGGCAACGGCAACCGAGATGTCAACATAGTCACGGAAAACCATGTTAGGGCCAACAATTGACGCATTCACAGCAGGCCACTCCTTCATGGCGACCGTACATGCCTTAGAGAAAAGACCCATGAATCCGAACTTAATGCCCTTCTTCTTCAGAATCTCATCCTTATAAAGCTTGCGCATGCCCAGCACGGCGCTCATGTCAACCTCATTGAACGTCGTCAGCGTAGCAGCCGTGTTCTGCGACTCCTTCAATCGCTCGGCAATGCGCAGACGCATGCGGTTCATCTTGACATTAGTCTCCTCACGGCTAAATGCAGCGGTACTGGAAGGAGGCTCAGACTTGGCCGACTCCTTCTTGGGGGCATCCTTTGCAGGGGCCGGAGCAGGTTTCGGCTCAGAAGGCTTTGACGCCTCCTCCTTCTTCGGCTCAGTCGGCTTGGGCTCCTCCTTCTTCGGTTCCTCCTGCTTGGGCTCCTCCTGCTTGGGCTCCTCCTTCTTGGGCTCGGCGCCACCAGCAGGCGCCTCACCAGGCTCAATGCGGAACAGGTCTTGGCCAACCTCAACTGTATCATCTGGCTGGGCAAGAAGCTCTGTAATTGTGCCAGAAACGGGGGAGTTTACGGCAACATCAACCTTATCGGTCTCGATGCTGGCAACCTCCTCGTCCTGGTTAACAAATTCACCAACCTGCTTAGTGAACTCCTTTAGCGATCCCTCCGTGATCGACTCGGCCATCTCAGGTACCTTGATGGTCTGCGCATAGGTACGCACACCAAACTGGGCCATGGGGGCCATGCGCAGGCCGTTGCTACGTCTTGCCATGGGCGTACGCACGCTCGAAATAGAGCGCTGTGAAAGCAACACCGCGCTACGGCGCATAGCGGGGCCAGCCGCTGCCGAAATACGGGTGGAAATCGTCCTTTGCGACGCCTTGACGGAACGCTGTAATGATGCACGAATCATTAAAGCTGAAGATTTTTTTTGCGGGGTACTTAGCACTCAAACAATATAGTAGCCAATGGGCTGTCCGGCAAGAGGTGTAAGTAGTTTTGTCGCGTAAGCAACCTAGATCGACAATCCCGAGCTCGGCCGCCGGCCATTAGATTTGGCCGGAACTCATATGGAGCACGTGACCATTAAAATCTTGGTTGTTGGTTTTTTTTTTGGATTACACATTTCTTATGTACTGGCAAAATTTATTTCCCTCCCATCACTACTACCACTGTTGTCAACACTTTCCAGTAAACTGCTTTCCTAGCCTTCTTTATTTGCTTATTATTGCCGCTCAGCTAGCTGTAGCCTCAACCCTAGAGAGGCACAGTTGTCCGTGAGTCAAGATAAAGTAAGTCACTGACAACAACTGAGTCCATTCAGTTTCGTTTAGTTTAGCTTGGTTAAGATTAATTTATTTATATGGCTTCGCGGGCTTGCTTCATTTCTTTGTGGCTTTCTTATTTCCTTGCGTGATGACGAGTCGCGTGGTGCAGAATCCGTGCATAAGAGTGCATTCCCTTGCCCTGTTGTTTACATTTCCCCCGAATCGTCGTACATCGTGCGTTGCTTTATAAAGGGAGCCAGATCTAGCGCGCAGCACGCTCGGCCTTCTCACAAATACTTGTTTTCTGTGATCCTGGTAGTAAATACAGAAATGCCAGGAGAGAGCACGTTTGCCCCTCGCCAACACATTCCCTTGTCGGAGTCGTATCCACATCCACAAAAACACTTTGTCGCATACAGTGATGATGCAGCTGATAGTACTCTTACTGCTGGCCAGCACCAAGTGATACCTTTGCCTAGCTCCGAATTTGAGCCGTATTACTCGGAGTTTTCCAATTACGAGTCTGAACTGGATCAGCCGTTTCTCGATGTCCAGGACCTTGGAATCGCTCATCCTCCTTCCTATGCCATTCCGGCTACTGATCCAGGCCCATTCTATCCAGCGGCACGTCTCTCACAATTTGCTATGGGGCTCTCGTCTGATCCACCAGAAATCCCGCAGATAGCTGGGGCCGATCTGTCTGAAAACGAAGATGCTGACGACAACCAGCACCGCTTTGACGATTTATCTTCTTCTCCACCAGCAAGTCCTCAAAAACTACCAATTTCTCGAACTAATCCGGTGGCCCCACCTCCTCTACCAAGAGTCCCTCAGAACCTTGATATGCTAGGCATCTCGCATCCACACAATCATTATTCTCGACCCAGCATATCTCGCATCATCCCCAATAGTGAATCTAGTCATACACAACTGAGTAGCTCTGCTGGTGTTCAAACACTATCAGGTCCAACGCTTCCTGGTATGCGATCTCCATATGTTGGGCCACCAATTCCTAACACTCCTGTCTCACCTTATGCTTTGAACAGAAACCGTCCTGATTTCTCGCGGCTCCCGGTATACGATCTTATGTCTGCGCCTTCTACATTACCACGGCCACTGCATAACCAACAACAACATCAACAACAACAACACTCATCGAATTCAGCTGTTCCGCAGCAACTACGCTCTATGCCATCTATGCCAAATTTGAGTCCAGCATTAAGTGATGCCTCGTCTGTATCCCCAGATTTAGGCTCCCCTGATGGACTTGATGATGCCTTTACCTGGCAGCCGATTCTCACAGCTCCTCGGTCCGAGCAATCGGAGGCTATCATTGAACAACAGCGCAAACCCAAGCAAAAACGTCGCTCGTGCTTGCCAGACGGTGTGGTTGAGGAGTATGTTGGAGCAACCGATTACGAGGGAGTATATATGTGCCTCTATCCTAACTGCCAGCGACTCTTCAAACGCACATACAATCTTCGATCCCACATACAAACACATCTATGTGACCGGCCATATATATGCAAAGTATGTCATTCAAATTTTGTACGGCCTCATGATCTCCGACGCCATGAGAGATGTCATAGTAGCGACAAGCCATTTGAGTGCCCGTGTGGTAAGCGGTTCAACCGCCAAGATGCTCTGCAACGACATAGACTACGCGAAATCTGCGAGGGAGCTATTCATACGGGTATTCCTAAAAGCCCCAAGCCACGGGGTCGACCAAAGGGTCGCCGAAACACGCCTACAACTTCACCGGACCTTTCAGAAGATGTTAAAGGTGATTTCTCTTAGTTACACTTCTGACGTTTTTTATTCCTTATATATGCTTAACATTAATTTATTCTTTTCAACTAAAAATAGAGTCTAGCATTTTGATAATAAGAAAATTAGATGCAAGCAAAGGTATGTGTTCTTTTCATCTCTTAGCAGTGTTAGCCGCAGAAGTAAAGATAATCAAGAGCAAAAATCAGGATCCCCCACAAACAACATATAAATAATAAAAGAAAAATGGATTCATGCTTGTTTGTTTGCCATGATATTACAGTTTGTGAAAGCATTTAAACTAAGTCACACCTACTATCAGCTTGTTAATACGGAATGCCGTTGGTAATGCGTTGGAATTCATCATAGCCCTTGGTAAAATTGGATTCGTAACTCTTGGAGACAAGTGACCGCATGTATGCGGCAGCATCAGCCTCAGACCGGTTCAACGCAAAGCGAGTTCGCAACCTACGAATTGTCTCACCCTTGAAACAAGGTAGTCCACTCTCGAGCATCGGTATCACAATACGGCAAATCTCATCAACAAATACGCGGCTAGCCAAAAAAGTGCGGACACACTGCTCTTCAAACCAACGGAAAGGCTGTGCACTCTGGGAACCACCCATCACTTGAACCATCTCCTTTGTCAACTTGAACGGAGCAGCTTCAAACTTGACCCCACCAGGTACAATGTCAAAACAAAATCCAAAGTCGATGTGGATACAGTGGCCATCATCATCATACATAATGTTTCCATTATGACGATCCTTGAATTGAATGAGCCATGAAATTACCGAGTATGCGGCCATGGACTTCACAAAATTCATGCGCGCACGCTGGAAATCAATACTATCGGGACCACCATGTTTTGAGTGATACCATTGGCTGAGCCCATTCACCGCCTCGCGACCAAGCATATCGCGAGACGTTGAATTGGGCAATACGTCAATGATACCCCGACCAGCTTCAGTCGCTGTTACCTTGTATGGGAACACAAATACATCAAGCCCCGAATAATTAAAAATGCTGCGGAACACGCTAATAACTTGCAATGCAAGAACATCCTGACGACAGTCATCACCAACTTTAAATATAGCACCTTGCCACAAGTCAACTTCTTTGTGTTTCAAATCCATAACATTATCTTCACTGATCTCGTCCTTATCAACATGAATCTTGAACTTAGCAAGGAAAGGTGCCTTGGCGTGCGATTGCAAAGGCTTGCCACTTTCGCGGTCAATGTCTACAACGGTGCCATCAGGGTGAGATGGTAAGTATACACCATCTGGTACCTCGATCTTTGCCATCTCTTCATCGATTTTTACCTTCTTTTCAGGCTTGGACTTTTTGATATACGGTTTCAATTTTCCTGAAATTGACGTAATGCTCGAAAAGAAGCCAAATTCTGTTTCGTAATACTTCCGCTCCTCTTCGTTGAATGCATTTTTCATATGCTCAAGCACGCGGTCAAGCTGAGGTTTCATTGTGTTCGGAATCGTAGCATCGTCGTCAACATACATGTTCGCCATGATATTCCAGATAATTTGATGTGCAAATTTCTGGGAGAACTTGGCAGCTTCCAAAATATATTCTTCCACATATCCTGATTCGTCATGGCGAAGCTGTTGAACAATCTGAGGAACATAAAAGAAGCAAATCTGGATGGGGTGGTTCTGCAAAGACCGTAATGCGAACTGCACAACATTCTGGTCTCCATTGTAAGCAGGCGATAGCAAATTAATCGAGTCGATTGGGCTCACTTGGGCCCAATACAGGACAGCATGATGCAAGGGTTGACCTCTGCGTTTGTCAAGGTAATAGAACAGCGCCTCGGAGCAGTCATAGACCGCTAGTAAGTGGTTCTCTACAAGCTCGCCAAGCAATTGCTCTGGACCAGCACCATCATGATGCCATCGCATCATATGCACTGCCAAGTGCGGATCAAATTCCCATGCTATTTGCAAATCGGCGACGCCAAAAGGACGTGCAGGGACTCCATGTGGAGCATTGGCAACAACGCTAGTAAGGTGATGTGGCCCTGCAAGGGGTTCTAACCATACAGCAAGTCGAGCATGTTCGTTCACTACAAACTGTTGCAGCAGTCGAGCCTCATTGCTCAGCTTCTTCAAGGTCGAGAGGTAAGCGCCAAGTTGGCCAAGCAACCTAATTGTTGTAGCCTGGCTTTGTAAACTCGATCCAAAGGGAAACTGTGGTGCTGGCTGATTATACCAAGCAAGGCCAGCTTTAATAGCTGCTTCCTGAAGATGGGCCGCATGGGTTGCTGCGAGTATATAAGCTGGACGCAGAGTATGTAGCATCTGCAGCAACTCAAACGCAAAGCACAAGATGTCAAGCCTCAGTTCACGCACTAAAGAATGCAAGGACGCTTTTGTTTGCAAACCTGTTAGCAGCTCAAATACCAGTCTAGCAAAAACTGGTAAGTAAAGAGGCTCTAGAGTAACCGAGTTGTGCATGCAACTACGCAGAAAGCCTTTGAGAAGCAAGCGATGAGGCTCAAATTGGCGCTTTCTAACAACTTCTTCACGATCTAGGTTCTTTTTGTCCGAAGGGGCGTATTCCATTTCTGTCCAAAGAGGTAGTGGTTGATCATTTTCACGCGTAAAAATTCCCTTCCCTAGCTTAACCGAACAGATAGTCTGCTCAACAACTTCGCACACTATAGTAGATCGCAGATTTAACTGTCTTCGAATGACGCGGTGCCAAAATAGTATACCTGCAGATATTGCTGATTCCGTGAAAATGCGAAATGGAGCACGTACACTTTCACGCGCAATCTTTAGCGCCTCAAAATTGTCAGTCGCCATGAATGGAGCAGAAAGATCTAAGGCACTGTTAAGTTCATCAACAGTGTTTGCTGCACGCAAGCGTTCCAACGCTTCATTGCAATGAACTGATTTCTTTTGGGCATTATAATGAGCCAAACGCACGTACTGGGACATAAAGTCGTCACTCACGTTATCTGTAGCCAGAATATCGATGGTTAAACGCCGACCGAATCCTCCACTGTGGGGCGAAGCCAAGTATGTGAAAAGTTTAGAGCGGAGATCCGCAGGCATAGTTTTTCTTACCTTTGCAATCCACACACGCGCACGTTCTTCTAGTTCTCGCAAAGTACGCTGCCGTGCGACGTAGTCATCACCAAGTTCCAAGGTGACGCCTGAAAGATTGGCTGTGAAAACTGCCTTTGGAGAATAACTATCTTCTTCTGCATTCTTTGTGGACTCAGAGAGCAACGTTAAACAGTCGAGGAGAGCAAAAAGTGCATCATGCTGGCATAATGCAGCTGGAATACTTGATATGAGTTGCTGTGCCATGTCAACTGAGACACGACGAACAACCTCTACACGATGGCAGCAGAACACAAGCAGCTCTTTCAATTCATTAGCAATAGCAGGCAACGTAAATTTTATACCATGGCCAGCTCTGCTAATATACTCCGAGACAAGGTTTCTTGCCAAAAACTGCATAAGTGCGAAGCCCTCGCCAGAAGCAAATTCGGTATCTTCGAAATAGTAGGGCATTTTTGAAATTCCACCAGCTTGAGCTCGCAATCGCTCTAGCAGAAGAGTTGCAGCCACGAAAAGAAGTTTTACACTAGACTTTTGGTTAGCGGCATGAGACCCTAAAACCTTTCCTACAGCTTGTTTCTGCAGTGCAATTACTTTGCTGGAAGCACCACGAGCCAGCATAGGGTTCAGCTGGAAATCACTCTCAATATGATTCGCACTTTCCTCACTAACAAGCGGTGGAGCCCAAGCAGCTACAGTTTTCAAGTTTTGCAAGTCCTCTCCTTTCAAAGATTCGACAGTAAAGCCTAGCATGGCAAGATTAAACCAGGCGTTGCGGAAATTTTCTATCACACTCCAGTCTTCTATAGGTTGCGACGTATTAGCCAAAGCAGCAAGAGGGGCAAACAAGTGTCGCGTCGTGACAGAATCTGCCATTCCACCCTTAAGAATGACTTGATTCAGAAGATGTTCAAGATAGAGATGACGCATTTCGTCCGTGAGTTTTCCGCGGGCAATAATCACCCGTGTGTTCTCTATAGCCTTAAGCACCTTTGAATTCTGCTTCGACGTCAGCTCTATGTGTGCCAAATTATTCAGGCCCTCAGTGAACTTACCTGGGGTGAGATGCGGAACGAGTAACGCCCATGTCTCGAATATTTGTATATCAACGCTTTCATTGATCTCCCCATGCTTTTGTTCCAGTACAGTAACAAGAAGCGTAGCAAGTTGAGGCGAACCGAAAGTAGCGGCCACGGCGACTAATGCTGACAGCAGCGATGCAACAAATTTCAATGCAACGAATTCGCCATCAGCTTCGCGTACATTGTACTCTTCTGCAGATAGCTCATTTGTCAAGGTGTACAAGACCTTTATATGACTCGCCTCGGAATGGTGGAACCGCATGAAGTTAGTGACGAATGACTTCGAAGCTCTGAAAGCAGCGTGGGGCTCGAGACTGCTCAGGAAATTCGGCAGTAACTCTAGCACCTGAGTTAGCCGTAAATCATCGTCACAGGCAGTTATTGCTGCAAGCCAGCATACCACAGATGCAAAGGTATCTGGTTTTTCAGATACACCTGCTTTAAGTGGTCTCTCTTCGGTGAAGTCGTTGAATGGGTCACTTAAAGCACGTAGAACATGTACGAACACGACTTCTGGGTTCACAACATAACGATCTACAGCGCTACCAAGGACACACATGTGGGATGCTGATGTAGCTTTGAGCAGAGGTAGGTTTTCGGGAGAGACGTCTAAATGAAAATGGGCCGAACTTTCAAGCTGCTTGAGCTGCGTATCGCTAAATTCTACAAGATCTAACAGATCCTTCTTCATGGTCGCACGCTCGGCATACTGTGCGCAAAACTTTGCAGTTGCGGCAACCATTCTGGAAATAGAAAGACCCTGCAGGTTAATTGAAATGTCTTCGATGTTGCTGATACGCGATTGGGCTGTACCCTGAAATTCAGGACTACAAAGCGGCTTAATATATGGGAAAACCGTTGCATACACACTTTCACCGATATCAGAGTTCGAAAGACCCTCAATGAATCCGATTAAAGCACCTAGTGCGGCTACAACCTCGGCATCATTCATCTCATTCAGGTTCTCCCATTTTTGCGAAAAACGAGTCATGAACTGGACAAAAACCTGCTGAGACTGTTCAGCTAGAATATTTCCCAAATATTTGGTGAGACTTTGTGCCACCACTCTCGCGGGACAACTCTCTAGACGAGCCAGAAGGGCCTCCTTGGCAAGGGGTCCCATAGTACCGTCGGCTGGAACGACAAGATCTACCGATGCATACAAAAAAGTTACAAGTTTGGCTATCAGTGACTCGGGCTGAGGGAGAGTAGAACTGTCCTGAGAAAGGCCGCGTGTCAGGGCCACAAGAACCTCGATCTCGGGTACAGCGAGCGGGCGATCTACTGGGATTATTGCAGCAAGACGAGTCAAATCCTCGGTATGAGCAATTGCAGCGATACGTTCGAGGGCAAATAGCCTCAACGAGCACCGCGCGCGGTCGAATCCCCAGGACTCCATGCTGATCCGTATACGCAGTAATTGGCAGGAAGCAGGGCTAGGAGCAGGTAATGTGAGGAAGCCCGGAGACTTCGGTCCTAGCCCTAATGTATATGCCGGATACAACTAGATTTGGAATTAAAGAATAGGCAAGCTAGTTTTAATGGAGGCTATTACTTAGTTGGATAATGTTCGGTTTTGTGTTACGTTTATTTGAACATATTTATGGAAATATGCCTACAGAATTGGTTGAGAAGCGTTAATACAGCAGAAATTAGAAGGTACACAGCAGGTGTACATGAAGTAAGTTGGATCAGACTGCTTACAACCTAAACGCACCTTATTCATTTAAGAGGTACTAATTCAAATATAATAAAGGTTTTATAAAGGTTTACTTATCTTCCGAATCTTTGCTATTTTATGTTGGCGATATAAACATAGTATCATTATAACATACCAGAACGACCACCTTTGTGTTTCTCTTTAAAGAGTGAAAAGGTACAAAATATCCCCATATAATATTTGTAGAACATGCTGCTCAGCAATGCCAACTAGTATATTCGGCTTAATCAATGCTGTTAGTAACGACAGCTCAGGAACAACATAATACAGAATCTAACAATTGAAGATTTCTTTTCCGGTGCTAAATGTGAACCTAGTAAAGTAAAAAGAAAGATAACATAAGACCAAACAAAAGGATTTTGCAATTTAAACATATGTTTTTTTTTGCGTCTAACATTAATGCTACAGTACGTCCGTCCATCTAGTAATAGTTCTCAATCAGCACATCCTGATCAGGAGTCTCATTATTCAGGCCATAAATGCTCTCAATAACATGCAGCTCTGGTGCAGTTGTGTCGTATCCAACTACAGCCAGCCAATCGTTAGCTACAAGACCACCACCAATCACAGCCGACCCGCGGTTTACCGTACCTGCAACAAGCGGCACCTGAAGTAGCGAAGAAAGCTCCTCTTGGTCTTCTACCGATGTTTGCGGGTGAACCAGGCCACCAACGTTTGTGATAGAAGCAAATGTACCAACAAGCGTGTTGCCTGCAATCGTCTGACGGAACACCTCGACGCCAAGAACATCAGCAATGATCTCCTCCGTCTCACGCTCAATATCCGGGTGCACAAGCGCAACATGGTCATTACAGCAGATTACATTTCCCAGTGCACTGAGACGCTCCTCAACACGCTGGACTTTGATCTCATCAGGCAAAGTGTTGCGGATGTGTTGCAGCTCTTGGTCGCTGGTAGTTACAGGTACAAGCAGGCCTCGTCGGTTTCCGGCCGTGAGTCTGCCTACAATGCGGTTACCGTCGATGGTTGTTTGGCAGAGGGGAATCTTATCGCCTAGTCGGCTTTGAAACGCAGAATAGAAATTCTGAGAGCCGCTGATTCCAATCAGAGCATACGAGTTGGTCAGTTTAGAGAAGACGCCAATCTCATTAGAGTTGTCAAACTGCGTGCGTACCGACATCCGTGAAAATTAACAATTGATTTCTGATCCGCTTCAGTTATATGTTGAGATCTATTTTTCAGGTTCGGGGTTCGGGGCGAAAATTAACAAGAGCATGCGGTCACCTGATGCGGTCAGCAAGTCCTAGCCTCGCCTAGCCGCCGCCTCCGGATTTCGTCTAGTAAGTGAATGCGACTCGTTGTACATAATGCAGTAATTATGCAGTAACCATGCAGAGACTGCACTAGTTTATTTTAGTTTGTTCAGTTCTGGTATCTTATACATACGATTTTCATAACAGATGTCGCATTGATTCGATGATTACTTTTAAAAGTGATTCAGAAATCTAATTAATAGCGATAGTTCTGGTTAAAAATTATTTCCGTTCAGCTTCAATCCCTAATGATTATGAAACTGTTGCCTTAATTCGGAATCCCATATAAATGTTTTGCATTGATATTTGCCATCTGCGTTGGAGGTCCCTCCATGTGGTCTGGCGCAATGCCAGAAGTATTCACCCTTGCGAGGAGGCTTTTTACTCATTTTGAGAACACAAGGTTCATTATGTGTGCACAGGGGTGGTTTTCTTTCGTTCACGCGGGCCCATTCTGTACTTTTGGACGCAAAGAATTTCGAAAGGGATCCTTGGCGAGTCGCCGAGCGTTTATCCACGCCTGAGGATGGTGGTTTACAAGGCGATCTTGGCAAGTTTGGCAAAGGAGTCAAGGATGATAGCGAACTTTTTACTAGGTCGACTTGTTTTGGTGTTGTTTTCTGTGGGCACAGAGTTTTTAGAGGCGGCTCTGGTGAATTTGGTACCGTGGGCGGTGATGACACCTCATCCGCTTGTTTTGGCCTCTCGTTGTTATCATTATCACCTTGTTTAGCTTTTTCTTCGTTCTTAACAGGTGCTATTGTTTTTTGGGCTTTATTAGAGGAAAAAAAAGCCATCACGCCGCCTTGCCATTTTGATGTATGCTTTCGAGACAGAATTGGTAGGCGGTGCCCGTCCTGAGGCTCAATTCCTTTCAAATACAAATCAGCATATACGGGACAATGGTCCGATCCCACGAGATCAGACATGATGTTAGCACCAGCGCATTGGATTTTTTCGCTAGTTAGCACGTAATCGATGCGGGATCCGAAGTTGGCAGGGCGTGCGTTTTTCGATTGATCCCAGCATGTAAACATTGTACTATGATGAGGATGCGCTTCACGTGTAGTATCATGGAACCCAAGTTCTTCAATCCAGTTATTAAGTGCTTTGCGAGGAACCGTACCGTACTTCCATGACTGATCATCAATTGGCATTTTAGCCTTCCGCAAAGCTTCTCGTAAAGTTGCTGAATCAATTGGCTCTCGTGCAGCATTTAGGTCACCAAGCACAATAACTTGGTGACCGGACTTGCGCAGTTGTATAATGCGCCAATCTAAAAGCTGATAAAATAAATCTCTGTAGTCTGTCATATTTCCAGATGAGTCGGCAGGACAATAAAGGCCAATCACTATACAAACTCCCAGATCCAAAGTTATTGAGCGACCTTGGGCATCGATTTCTAGTCCTTCGCTCTGGGAAATGTCTGGATAGATGTCAGTGCCCAAGTTTGATTCCCTTTCACGATACGCTGTACCGCCAGGTGTGCTTGTTAACCATCCTGTTAGTCCTTCTTCGGCCTTTAGAACCCTGATTGTATTTCTTACATGAAACGAGACGCCAGAATAGCCTCTGGGCTTGATTGAGCATGTAAAAAATGAATTAAACCCGGGAACTATTGCCATATCTTTGTCAATCCCATCGGGCTGGATCTTGGTTTCCTGAAAACAGATAACATCAGCGCTTAATCGCTCAAACATAGAACTATATGAGCGCTCGGGAACCCATTGAGAGCATCGGCTTAAGAAACTCTTGATTCCACACACATTAAACGTAACAAACCGATATGTATCCACAGGCTTCCCCACCGCCTCCATCAACAGGCCTAGTTACTAGAAAGAAGCGGCACTCCAAATTTAATAAATACCAAGCAAATTACAGATATTGCTCTCAGGCATAAGCCGTCTAAATCTGTGGATTAAGATGACTGCTCAAACACTCGTGCTCGCCGCTGATGAAGTGACAAAGAGTCACGCAATGTCTCGAGCCCGGCCAACGACGTTACTGTCAATAAGGAACCAGCAGTAAATTAAGATGGGTTGTTGTTGCCCTTGCCACGACCCCGACTGGTCTGTCTTGTTTGTATGCTTAGAGGCTAATGGAAGGACTGGAATATCTTAATATGAGACTCTTAATATTCGAATTCAATCGTCTTATCTTTCAATAAACCTGTTTTGACCAGAATACGAGTCGATTTGTATGCTTTTAACACTGATTCACTAAATGCTTTATCATAGCTTTGAGCTGTGAAACATACTGTACGAAACCTTTTTAACTAGAAAATGTATTGATCTGAACTCGAATAAACCCTTTGACGCTAACTATAAGTACTATGGATTATGTTGCAGTCGTAAATATCTCAACTTTTGGACGGAAGATATATTGCAGAATATGACTCTAGGTTAAGGGTAGGTTTTTATACTACAGATCGGTGGAGAAATAAACTGTGTTGTAATTTGCAGCGAGTCATGATTCGTCGGTTTAGCACTCGTAGCATTGCATTTGGTGCAAAGGAGGCTGCTACTGCTCCCCCCGGGGCAAAGCCAAAGCCTAAGCCTGTGAAGATGCATGAGAAGCATACTGTTGTTGACACAAAGGATGAGGCCAATTTGCAACCTCGTGCTGTGCCCCCATTAACCAATGTACCACAAGGGAACATGATTTCACATATTTTAAATCAGTACAAAGGAGACACAGGACGGTACAATCGCGTGCTTCCTTGGTGGCAACAGTTTCTTGGTGAGAACATGGTCAAAGTGTTCAATCTCGATATGGATCGCATTCGTTCTGGCCCCGTGGCTGGTGTGCTCTACCGCGACCAATGTAAGTTCCAGGCATATTTTGAAAAAGGAAAGCCGTTAGGTCCCACCTCGCAGTTTTACTTTGAACGCCTGGGCATGCCTCAGACATTCTTTCAGTGGTTCCAAATTGAAACCCTGCATTTATGGATGCTCTATGTACGTATGCGAGTAATGCCACGACGGTACTGCCGTGAGTATCAGCAAAAGCTTGTTAACGGTGTATTTGATGACATTGATTACCAGCTCCGTGAGGTTCTGAGAGTGAACTCGGATCGAACAACAAATCGCTATAAGCAGCGTTTCTCACAACAGCTGAAAGGCTCAGTCTTCTCCTACGATGAAGCTCTTGTTGGAGGTGATACGGTGTTGGCTGGTGCACTTTGGCGAAACTTATTTGAACAAAGCAAAGTCGTAGATACCACTGTGCTTGAGCATCTTGTACGCTATGTCAGGTCAAATCTGTATATTCTCGGCCAGATGTCTGATAGTGATTTTGCTGCGGGATTATTCCGATTCTTGGATGTGCGTTGCAAATATGATCCTCTTACGCAGGAGCAGAACGAGCAGCTTGCCGAAATGATTGAGAGCGCTCGCAAGGAGAACGACAGCGTGGGTGCCCGTACAAAGCTGAGCCGCGATGGTTGGTAAAGGTAAATTGTCGATTTTAGGACTTGATGATCGGCTTAATTTATTTAGTTATGCACATAAGTATCAGAAATAAGTAAACGAACAAAAAACGTTAATAATTGGCGTTTAACTTCGATGGAGCACTTACAGTGTTCTGGTTACAATATTGCAGTATTTATGCTTTGAGACACCAGATAGACTTAGATCCCAAACAAGACTGTTATGATAAGTCAAAAAGCATGTCGTCATTTCGTCAGTGGATACTTGTGTTTATGTTAGGTAGATGACGTGACAAAACATAAACTGTATTCCTGTGATGAAATTGCATAAAAACTATCTAACTAAATAAGTATCTCACTAAATAAGTAAACAGTTCTTCCTCAATTTAATGTGTGCAAGTGTTATTGTGTCACATGTGGCACTAGCGACCTAACCTTGTATCATCATATCTCGGCGTCGGCATCTCCACACACTGCGCCTTAGTGTGTGTGGGCTGAGCCTTTTTTTTTTCAGTAATTACACATTGTTCGTTTCTCAGTACTAGCCTCAGTACATGTGGACACAATTAGGTACAAATGATGAACACGTATCTTATGCATGCATAGGCTTTGGCCTCATTATAATTCTCTCGATTGCGTTGTTTCTAAAGCATCGCTTCGATTTCAGCGAAGTGATTGTAGCAGTTCTCTTTGGGATCATTGTCGGCCCGCATAGCCTTAATTGGTTTTCTCCGAATAAATGGACAAGTCACGAGCTCACATTGACGCTGGAGCTCTCACGGATCGTTATGAACATTCAGATTCTATCAGCCAGCGCTGAGCTTCCGCCCAGATATGTGCTCAAGGCGTGGCTCAGTTTGGCTATAATGCTTATTCCGGTTATGGTGTGTGGCTACTTGCTGAATAGTGTGTTTATCTGGGGGCTACTGCCGGATTTGCGGTGGGTTGAAGGGCTCGTCATTGCGGGCTGCGTGACTGCAACCGATCCTGTACTGGCCTCAGCTGTCCTTAGCGGGCCTGGTTTTGCTAAATCTTTGCCCTCTCGCATTATACATCTTTTGAGTGCCGAATCTGCCAGTAACGATGGTATGGCTTTGCCTTTCGTTATGCTTCCAGTCTACATTTTACTGCATGAGCACCGTAGCGGGCTCATTGCAAAGGACTTTATTGTTCTCACAGTATTGTATCAGGTTATGTTTGCTCTTGTCCTTGGTGCGGTTATTGGCTTTGTTACATGCCATATATTTCAGTTTGCCAGCAAAAAGTACGACTTCCGCGAGGAGTATATGCTTATTTATAACGTGATTATTGGTGTCTTCTGTGCTGGTGTTGGTTCTCTACTGGGTACAGATGACTTCCTTGTCAGTTTCGCTGCCGGGGCGGCCTTCTCGTGGAATGGATGGATGCACTCGAAGATAAAGTTCTTTAATATAACTGGGTTTATCGATTTGCTGCTGAATACTGCATACTTTGTATACTTTGGAGCAGTAGTGCCCTGGGAAAAGTTCAATTCGGCAGATATATCTGTATGGCGTCTGATTGTGATTGCGATTCTAATTCTTGTGGGCAGACGTATCCCAGTATTGCTTGCATTCAAGCCTATCATACCAGCTATACATACATGGAAGGAGGCACTTCTGTGCGGGCACTTTGGTCCAATCGGGGTTGCGGCAGTTTATATGTGTTTAGAAGCGCGCATGGAGTTAGTTAGCGAGCCTAGCACGGCTTCGCCATACTTGATCCGCAACCTATGGCCCGTTACATCCTTTATTATTCTCACGTCAATAATTGTGCATGGGACATCGGTTGTCTTTATGGACCTGTCGAAAACAGCGGTTAGACGCGTGCGTTTTTCGCACAGTAATACTACAGCACGTAGCGACGACATGTGGAGCGAATCCAAGGAAAGCAATAAGAAGGAACTTTCCGACGAAACTGGACGTAATACCACTCCCTAAACTCAAGAAATAGTATGGACTACTACTGCTTGAGACGGAAGCTATGATTACTTGACCCTGTATCTGACCCCATGTCTGTATATTTATTATTCCTATTTATTTCTAGTACTTCGAAGCTCTTTTTTTTCAATTGGCACAATGTCTCAATGTCCGAATCTTGAAACTTTCATTTTCGAATTTAACCTTTCTTATATATGATAGCCATAAACTAAGACATTGTCGGAAGCCAAGATAAGAGCCAAGATAAGACATTCACCAGTACCATTGTGAGATCATAATATACCTATCAAGGTTATGTTGTTGTTTTTTTCAAGTGAGCTCCGTCATATTGAAACACGGCCTTTGCATTTTTATTTCACAATCCACTATCATGCAAGTGAGGGTAAGGGCAGTAACACATGCATTAGGCGGTGCTTCCAGAACAGCATTAACTCACTACTATAATTATCGTACACCGGACCCCACGTTAACTACCGGAATGGACCCTACGATCGAATCGGTTTTGGAGCATGATACGCTGCGCTGGGTATTTGTCGGCGGCAAGGGTGGCGTTGGCAAAACAACAAACTCGTGCTCGATCGCGTTGCAGCTAGCAAAGCACCGAGAAAGTGTGCTGCTCATCAGCACTGACCCGGCCCATAACTTGAGCGATGCATTTGGTCAGAAGTTCAGTAAGGATCCGCGTGCTGTTGAAGGCGTGCCAAATCTGAGTGCCATGGAAATCGACCCTTCGGCTACTATAGAGGAATACTTGCAGCAGCAGGAAGGAAGTGATGGCATGGGTGGGTTTTTCCGCGACCTGGCATTTGCCATTCCCGGTATTGACGAGGCTTTATCATTTGCTGAGGTTATGAAGCGTGTTAAATCACAAGATTTCTCTGTGGTTGTGTTTGATACTGCTCCTACTGGCCATACGCTGCGATTTCTCCAGTTTCCGACAATTTTGGAAAGTGCACTAGGAAAAATCAAACAACTTAGTGGTTCTATGGGGCCTATGTTGAACAGTTTGCTTGGTGCCCAGGGGCGGAATATAGATGAAATGATGACGAAACTCGATGAGACGCGTGAGACGATTGTAGAGGTAAACCGCCAGTTCCAGGATCCGGACTTGACTACATTTGTTTGTGTGTGTATTGCCGAGTTCCTGTCACTGTACGAGACCGAGCGCATGATTCAGGAGCTTACTGGATTTGGGATCGATACGAACACGATTATTGTGAATCAGCTTGTGATACCTGATCCTAATGACCATTGCAAGCGCTGTGAGGCAAGGAAAAGGCTTCAGACTAAATACACTGAACAGATCCATGAGCTTTACGAGGACTTTCACATTATTGAACTGCCCCAGCTAACAGACGAGGTACGGGGTTTATCCAAAATCGAGAAGTTCAGTGAGATGTTGGTGAATCCTAAAAGTCGCCTTATTGAAAATTGAACTCTTGTTATAGTATTGGCAAGTATCTACAAATACTATACTCTGCATACTATTAAAAAAAAGCCTCAGGGTATACAGATTTCGAGGTCTATGAATGTATTATGCAATTTACTGCTATGTCTTCACTATATTCATTCTACTCATCTTATGAATCATAATTTTTTTGCTATTGCGATTCTTTCAGACGTTTGGTGTAAACTATTGCTAGGTTTGAAGGCGGCATAAAGTGCTTTATTGTCCCACCTAGTGAAGATTCGTTGCTAACATTGAAGTAGTAAAAAGTAATTAATTTTTTTTTTTTTTTGGATTCTAATTGATACTCAATCTAATTAACTACTTTCACTTTAACACTTACCAACCATTATAATAAACTACCATATATTGCCTGAGAAGCTCACTGCTGCAAGACATGTAGATTATAGGATCCCAAGCCCTGGATCAACTTGCCTTAACCGATCGATTTTGATTCAATGTCGGACCACGAGGATGAGCCTGAGCGGCCTACAGCACGACAAGCGTCAGGCGAAGGAGAGCACCAAATGCAGGAGGATATTCTTGCCTTGTTAGGTGCCGATCTTCCGGATATGGACTTGAATGCTGTAAACGCACAAGACAACCCAGATATACCACCTTTGGACTCTCTAGAACCACTGGACCATGTTCAACTAGGTACTGAGCCTTTGCTCGACCTTGATAATGAGCCAATGACCGAGGCCAGCAAGGAAGAAACTGAGAGAGAACGAATGCAGCTTCTTGTGTCGCATTTCGATGAACAACAAATGGCTCGGTACGCCGCATTCCGAAGAGCTAATATCCGCCGCGCAGCAATCCGCAAATTTGCTAGCGGACTGCTGAATCAACCCATCTCAAATAGCGTTGCTGTGGTTCTTGCCGGTATGTCTAAAGTGCTTATTGGCGATGTGGTTGAGCTTGCACGAGATCTGCAAGACAAAGATAAGGCCTCAAAAGCTAGTGATGGCGACCGTCCAAATCCAGGCGTCAGTGCCGAGCCAGATCCTTTACTGCCTACTTATGTGCGAGAGGCTTGGAGAATATATAAACAGGAAACTGGCACAGTTCCGGAGCCCCGCACGCGACCAGGAAGTGCAAACAGATTTTTCTAAAATTTGTCTACTTATTTATCGGCTATGTATCTGCTTTGTGTGCTGCATTGTTTATTTATATATTCTGTTTCCTTATGGGTGCTAATTTCGAGGCATAGCTATTACTACAGCGACATGAAGAGTTTAATCGTAATATAAATTGGTAGGCAACGTCATTTAAATGAACACGACTGGAGCAAGGCTGTGTGTGTTTTGCACCAACTATTTTGCATTCAACTCAAGATTGAAACTTAAGATAAAGCACTCGGGCCAATACCTGTAGGGGTATGAGCGTGAAGCTCAAAAGATTCCAGTTATAGTTATAAAACGCTTAAGCGGAACATCTAGATACCAAACAGAAATAATTGAACATAATCTTTTTTTTTTTATTTAGCTTATTGCAACGTTGAGCGGCAAAAATAAAATAAACAAAAAAGAATGAAAAACAAAAAGAAATTGCACTGACCCGGAATCGAACCGGGGTCGAGTCGAATTTACCGATGGCAACGACTCAGTATACCACTAACCCACCAGTGCGCTTCTTGTTAAATGTGTGAAAACCAAAGTATAGGTAAAGAAAAGCTTTAGTACTTGCGAACCATCAAAAGGCATAAACATTACAAGTTAGTAGTTAGTATATCAAAACTTCTACTGAAATGGCGATCCATATATAGTGTATATATAGTGTATATATAGTGTATATTACGGCATTACAAAATTTGTATTTTATAGCTTTTCTTTGCTGGAAAAGCCATTCTCAAGCATTTTACCAAGCTCGGGCGAAGCTTTACTGAAGTACTCAACAACAAGCTTCTTGACCTCGGGTTTGGCAGCACCAGCATGGCCAACAATGTTATGAACAAGGGCCTTTTCTTGGCCTGTACGTTTGAAAACCTCCCACAATTGCGAGGCATGTCTATAATCGTTGTCTAGGTCTGCACTCCAGTGGAACGCTGATGCGCCTCCCACCCACTTTTCATGTTGTGCAGAAGCAACACCAACATTAGTACGACTCTGCGGGTACTGAAGAGGATAGAACGAAGACGGATAATTTGGCTCTGCACCATAGTTGCCATCAACAGACATGAACCCATCACGCATGTACGGGTTGTGAGCAACCGGGCACCGATTAACTGGGATCTGATGGAAGTTGGGACCCAAGCGGTGACGATGAGTGTCCGGGTAGGAGAACAGTCGAGACTGCAGTACCGGGTCGGCGCTGGGCTCCCAGCCGGGAACACGATTCGACGGAGAGAATGCAGCCTGTTCGATATCCTGGAAGTAATTCTGTGGGTTACGGTTCAGCGTCATCTTACCGAACGGACGTAGAGGGAAGTCTTTCTGGGGCCAGGTCTTTGTAAGATCAAACACAGAGAAGTCGAGCTTCTCGGCCTGCTCAGGAGAAATAACTTGCACATAACACGTCCACGAGGGATAGTTACCTTGTTCAATGGACTCGAATAGATCCTGCATGGCATAGTCCGGGTTGGCACCAGCAATTTGGACGGCCTCCTCGTTGTTCCAAGTCTTAATACCCTGGTCTGACTTGAGGTGGATCTGCACATAGTTGAACGAACCATCCTGCTTCACCCACTTATATGTGTGACCCGAGTAGCCATGCATAAACCGCGAGGACTTAGGCGTTCCACGATCACTGAACAAAATCATGACTTGGTGAAGCGACTCGGGATTGTTAACAAGGAAGTCCCAGAACATGTTGGCGTCTTTAAGATGCGTCTGAGGATTCCGCTTCTGAGTGTGAATAAATGTCGGGAACTTGGCTGGGTTGCGAATGAAAAACACAGGTGTGTTATTGTAAACCCAGTCAAGGTTGCCCTCCTCAGTGTACAATTTAGTGCTGAAGCCACGAGGATCACGCGCACTGTCCGGCGTGCCACTCTCACCACCGACGGTACTGAAACGGGTGATTAACGGCGTCTTTTTACCAACCTTCGACAAGAAGTCGGCCGAAGTAATGTCGGTAACGTCATGGGTACATACAAATTCACCCCAGGCACCATGACCCTTAGCATGTACAACCCGCTCTGGAATCCGCTCGCGATCAAAATGGGCAAGCAGATCAATCAGATAGTTGTCCTGCAACAGCAACGGGCCGGGTGTGCCAATCATTTCACTCGCATAAGGCGAGAAAATAGGGCAGCCAGCCGAGTTTGTGAATACAGACTTACCATCAGGCTTCGGATCAACCATTATGACACGTTCCTACTTCAGGTGTTTGACAGTTGAACGTAAGGGTTGAGCTCAGCTTTATATCTAGGAAAGGTGGGGCGCATTGCTACCCTTACCCACTGATGCATACTAGCCCAATTGGCAGAACGCTCAATGGTCCACGCGTCGCGCCACCTGCAAAGAAAACCTTCAGTGTTTCTGCATGTCTGATAATACAGTGAGTCTAAACAAGCACTATAGCATTTTTTGGAATATTCAAAGTCGTATCGTGGAGAAATTTAGCTACAGAATGTATATCCCAGGTGAACTGTGGGGATCCGCAGCCTGCAGCGGTAAGTAGCTGCAGTTATCTAGTTAATACTCTCAACACAAATCTCACGTGCTAACAATACTGCTACGATAAGAAAGTATTATTTAACAATATGATAGGCGAGTACAGCTCAGTAGACGGCTGTCTGTTTCCTTACAACGAGGTTCAAGAATCTGTACTTTAGCTGCTCGTTCACATATGATTCGGCAAGAAACGTTGACGAGGCTGCGCGATCAAAATTTCACACATGCATATAATTCTTCCTAATATTTCAGTGCCAATGCCTTGTATGCACATACATACATATGTACATATGTATGTACATACAAACACATACAAACATATATATGGGTACATATATATAGGTACATACATAGACTGCCGAGGGCTCTCTTTGCACCGATCCAAAATATCATTCACCGTGACTTGATCATATAGATAACGATCTAGATAGTACAAGAAGGTCAAAAGGACCAACTAGTTATAGGAAAAAAAAAAGAAATGCATAATATCAGGCCAGTAAAAGAAGCTATATCCAGAAAACACTGTGATAATTCGATTTGCAGAAGAAGCTATAACCATGAGTGCGAGAATGTTAGCATAGCACGCAAAGCGTCTACTTATATACCAGACTCCAACTTGGATCAAAGAGTGGCATGTGCCAAAAAAGAAAAAAGAAAAAGAAATCATTACACACAACGAGGCATTTCATGGAGAAACCAGAGCAGCACTTGCATTTTAGACAGAGATGGAAAGCAATAGACATTCCAATGCGGTTTGAGATTTTGTTCAGGTACACCGAAGTCCTAAACCGCGGACATGGTGAGGGATCAAACTGCACGGTCGGTGCAAAAGCCAATTAATGCTATCAATGCTAATCAACGCCAATTACGCATAATAGCGGTGGAACACGGTGTAGAACATGCTTATTCTAGTTCATGGACGCCTGCATCAGACTAAACTACTGTTACAAGCTCCAATGAACAATCAGAGTCACTGAAGTACCAAAGCACCAAAAAAGACTTCTAGAAACATGACATTGAAGCCAGGAAGGGTCGAGGGCCTAAAGACGACGTGAATAGATAATAATAATATTGCTACTCCTCATTGATCTTTTCAACCAACCAATCCATGCCTTGCTCCAAACCGTCTCCACGTACCGCCGAGCATGGCACAATTGTCCAAGAGCGGTCCTTGAGCTCACTCAACTGTAAGACACTTGTAATCTCTTGAGCATTCAAAGCCCCGGGCTGATCCTGCTTATTGGCAAACACAAGCAACGCGGCTTCTTGAAGCTCATCCTCTTCGAGCATCTGCCTGAGTTCAGCCGAACACGTCTCCATACGTTCCTTATCTGTGGAGTCGACAACGAATATAACCGCCTGCGCGCCCTGATAGTAACATCGCCAATAAGGTCGGATGGTTGTCTGGCCACCTAGATCCCATACGTTGAACTGAAGATTGTGATATTTCAGTGTTTCGACGTTGAAGCCTATTGTAGGAACCGTAGAAACGACTTCGCCAAGATGAAGACGGTAGAGAATCGTAGTCTTTCCTGCACCATCAAGGCCTAGAATGAGCACACGGTGCTCCTTATTCGTGTTCCATAGCTTGCCAAACAAGGAGCTGAACGTGTTTCCCATGCTATTTTATAGTAGTCGACAATTCGTGCCTTGATGTCGTGAACCGTGAAAGGAGGCACGGCTGTATTTGTCATCACAGACATCGCCACAAGCATGTGGCACCACCTGCTAGCGCAAACTGCCGCTGCTGCTGGCACATGGTATCACTCTATAGAACTGCCTGAACAAGTTTGACATATGTTGTATGCGCTTCTAAGGAAAGAGTGTGTTCTTAAGTACAGCTACTTCAGCGTGCGTTTGTAACGTGAAATTACAGCAAGCAGCCAAATTCCATAGACGTAAACATAGACATAGACATAGACATAGACATAATAATAATTATAATAATAATACACATTAAATACAATATCAGGCATTAATATACAACTATAGTGATATCAGTTCAACTTTCTTTTCTTCAACTTTCTTTTCTTCGTCTTTCTTTTCTTCAACACTATTTTGCTTCATTGTTGTTCATTGTTGTTCAATGTTGTTACTCTGCTGGGGCAGTTTACAGAGTTCTTCTTCTTGCCCACACGAGCAGCGGCGTTTAGCTTAAGAAAAAAAAAGGCACAACACAAATTGTTTAAAACATAGATTTGTATAATCTTTTGTAACAGAAACTTTTTAAACGGTATTCTTATGAAACCATATTTATGCTAAAAAAAAACTCATAAACTAATGGCTATTTGATAACCAGATCGGACTATATAGCTGCCGGGTTGTTTAGGCCTTGCCGGCAATGTGGAGGATCAGGTCAACAACACGGGCAGAGTAGCCGTACTCGTTGTCGTACCAGGAGATGACCTTGACGAAGGTAGGGTTCAGGACCACCGAAGCCTTGGCATCGTAGATGGACGAGTTGACGTCGCCAACGAAGTCCTGAGAAACAACGTCCTCGTCAGTGTAGCTAAGGATGCCCTTGAGCTCACCCTCGGCGTACTTCTTCATGACCTTGTTGAGCTCCTCGTGCGAGGTGGGCTTCTCAAGGCTGACAGTAACGTCAACAACCGAGACATCAGGAGTGGGCACACGCAGCGAGATACCCGTGAGCTTGCCGTTCAGGTCAGGAATGACCTTGCCAACGGCCTTGGCAGCACCCGTGGAGGAGGGGATGATGTTAGCAGCCGCAGTACGGCCACCACGCCAGTCCTTGTGGGAGGGACCGTCGACAGTCTTCTGCGTAGCAGTGTAAGAGTGGACGGTGGTCATGAGACCCTCCTTGATGCCGTACTCGGCGTGGAGAACCTTGGCGATGGGAGCAAGGCAGTTCGTGGTGCACGAAGCGTTCGAGACAATGTCGTACTCGGGCTTGTAGCTCTCGGTGTTCACACCAACAACGAACATGGGGGCGTCAGCGGAAGGAGCCGAGATGACGACCTTCTTGGCACCACCGGCAAGATGGGCCTTAGCCTTCTCGGTCGTGGTGAAGATACCAGTGGACTCAACAACGTAGTCAGCACCGGACTTGCCCCAGGGGATGTTGGCAGGGTCCTTCTCGGTGAAGACCTTGATGAGCTTGCCGTTGATGATGATGCCCTCATCAGAAGCCTCGATCTTACCAGGGAAGCGGCCGTGCGTAGAGTCGTACTTGAACATGTACGCAGCGTAGTCAGGAGCAATGAACGGGTCGTTCACAGCAACAACATTCACCTCGGGGTTGAGGAGAGCGTTGCGAAGAACAAGACGGCCAATACGGCCGAATCCGTTAATTCCAATCGAAGCCTTAGCCATTTTTTCAAAAAGGTTGTCAGTAGTGTTGACTAGATCAAGTTAGGACCTTTGGTGCAGAACTATGGATGGGCGTCACCTCCCATTATATATAGTTTGTTGGCCACGAGGGTGTACTGGGAAATGCGCTGACAAAGTATGTTTGCTACTGACCTAACCCCTATCATACGTCGTAAGTCGTGAGTACTCATCGTTTAAGGGCGACAGACCACGTAATTAGAAGCGAGTCGAACCGCACCGAACTCATACTCAGTCTCAAATTGGAACTTTTGTAACGGCGTCAATTGACACAGCGAGTTTGAGGCTTCGCATCTTTTTTTACACCATTTTCGCCGTCGCAAATGTCCTAAATTGCGCAGCCTCACTGTGTTTGAGTGCTCTGCAAGCACCATCTGCAGTAGGTACCGTCTGCAAGCATGGCACTGCAGATCGTATGCGCGCAACCGGCACTACTAATGGTGGAGACCGCTAACGGTAAAGCGTGAACAGCGTATGTGAGACTGGCCGTTACTGCGTTTCCAATTCCCTGTCGTTGGGACAAACGAGTTCGTATTTGCTGCAACATTAGGGTTCCTACTGGCACAGGTGGTTCGCGCTGTACGATGCTCGCCCGCCGACTCGTCTTAACGATACGCGCTCCCTGGTTGTAGACGACGAAATTACTCCGTATGTAACATTAACATTAACTAGAATCCAGCCATGCTATCGCAAAGGCTGCGAAACTTCTACGAATTTCTTATTCAATCCCGTAGAGCGTTGGGTTTATGTAGGGCACGGGTGCTGGATACGATATGTCTATGGTTATGGCGTAGTTCGTTTGAAATTTCTCCTCGGACAATGTGATCGGAAACGCCGCTAGTTCTTGATAATTGTTATTGTTGTTGTTTTTGTTGTTTTGTTGAAAAAAATTACTTAATCGCCGTCGAGGCCTGGGCAACCGAGTTTAAATAATTTGGCATTTAAACTATGGCATTTAAACTAGGTCAGATCATTTCGACAGTCGATGACTGATTTAATTTAAATAGGTGGTTAGTTCGCTAACTTTAGTAGCTAACCAACAGCATCTACCTGTCCCTGTAAACAGATATTTCATTTTCATTTTCATTTTCATTTTCATTTTTTCATTTTTCTTTTCCAATATTTTCTTACTTGCAGTCAATTTTGAAACACACCACAAGTACACACAACAGCACAGAACTGAACAGCCGCATTTTTACAACCCCTCCGCAGGTAATAATATGTATACCTTATCCATAGCTACACTTAAGGACTCCTGAATAAAAGATCCTTGCATTACTGACCCACAAGTATGACGCTACTATATAGTCCAAACACTCATAATGTAGATACTAACAAGAATAAAGTTAATCTCACCAGTATTGACAAAATATACAATTTAAGTGATTATTCTGCAGCCTAAAGAGTTAGTATGCTCATGTTGAAGACTGAAGTATTTTTATTGGTTTTTCTCGCTCATGTTGGAGTCGGCCAATTCTGTGCTAATCATCGCTACTTACGAATTCTAGACTGGCTGCGGGTGTTAGTCGTCAGGTCTCAAACTTTGATATTCTTATTTGTCTCTCCATGTGATTGTCAGAGAGATTCCCATTTAGAAATCATCATACGTACGAGTTGTTTGCGTAATACTGCAACGCAGCGCATGTGCTTAACACATGTGCTTAGCTGCAAAATACGTCCCAGCTTGCGATCCTCAATACTTGCGTCCCATGCAATATATTCAAAGAGAAGTCAAGAAGAAGAAGAAGAAGAAGAAGGAGAAAGTGGAAAATTCGCAGGAACCACTTACCCACCTGCTACAAGGCTAACCGTAAAACGTGTAATTACTAATACGCATGAACTCGCGAATCGCAGTAGCTCGAATCTATAGTGCATGATTGGCCAGAATCGACCCGGCTGTAGTCAATATGGTTGGTTTGTAGGCAAGAAAACTCTTTAGAAAGGAGTCTCCTCAGGGTGCGTGTGGTCCTGGTAATACCAGCCAATGCCGGGAAGCTTCGACAGTACGTCATTGCGATACAGCGTGATGGAGTCGCCGAAGAACAGCACAGCACCCAGCGCAGACGCACCCCAGATGCTCAAAGAGGGGGCCCACTTAAGGACCTTGGGGATTGTCACGATTCGTGCAAATACGAGCGGCTGCTTATAGTCTGCAGCGGTGCGGTAGACGCTTTTCACCATTGTCCAAAGTTGCCTGCGGAGGGAAAAGTCGAGCTTCTGATCTTGTTCCGAGGAGACTCTGCTTAGTGGACGACGACTGGGACCAAAAGGATCGGCACGTGACCGGTAATCAATGCACGTCTTCTAGCCTAAAATTATGTGTCATTTGTTCAGACCCCACATTGATACTGGCCGTCGTAGTTGAGAATGTCTGATTCTCAGGTATCGGAAGATCCGCAAACAAGGCCGCTCTTGCCTGATCATTCTCATGGATTGACTAGGCCTCGTCTTGTGCTCTTGTTCATATCTCTTTATTGTGGAGTCATGCTGGCTGCCATCGATACCACAGTCGTAACTACGCTCATGGGCCATATAGCCTCTGATATTAACGCATTGTCTAACATTTCATGGGCTGCATCTAGTTATACAATTGCTTATTCTGCATTCCAGCCTCTCTATGGCAAGTTCAGTGACATCTGGGGTCGAAAACGCGTGTCGATTTCGTGTCTTGCCATCTTCGCCCTCGGGTGCCAGATGTGTGGTAGTGCTAAGGGCCTCAATTTACTTGTCCTTGGCCGCTTTGTGAGCGGAATTGGTGCAGGTGGCGTGCTTTCTATGAGTACCATTACAATGAGCGACTATGTACCACTGCGAGCTCGTGGTATCTTCCAGGGCATTGGAAATGTCGCATTCGGCACCGGTGCAAGCTTGGGCGGTATTATTGGTGGTTTACTCACTTCTTATGGTGGATGGAGACTTGCCTTCACGGCGCAGGTCCCACTGGCTCTCGTATGTGCCTTGCTACAGTGGATGTACTTAGAGGGCAACAAGGTTGCCACTGCTGCCCAGGCCTGGGAGAGACTAGAAAAAATTGACTGGGTTGGTAGCGGCAGCCTTGTTTCATCACTCCTGCTGTTTATGTTCGCCGTAACTTCAGGCGGGTCTCAGTTTGCCTGGCTCTCATGGCAAATTACCCTAGTTCTTGCTGCCTCCCTACTCCTATTTGCCTTGTTCATATACTGGGAGAAATGTATCGCGAGAAATCCAGTCATGCCCCTTAACATTGTCTTGCAGCGGACCGTCATCAGTGCTTGCTTTACAAACTTCTTCGGCAGTGGTACTACCTACGCGTATCTATACTATTCACCGCTTTTTCTTCAGGCCAAGTATCACTACTCATATATGGAGATCAGCCATCGGACAGTCGCTAACTTTGTTGCTGTTGCGATAGGAAGTCTTGGCAGCGGATACATTATGCGCCAGACGGGTAGGTATTACGCCTTAGGTGTAACATGCACCGTGTTCATGCTAGGATCGAGTCTTACAATGATATTGGGGCCTAGCTTTGGTGCAAACGTTGCTGCATCGCCGGTTTACCAAAGCTTCTCGTACTTCCTGAACGGCTTCGGCTATGCTGGAATGCTTACGGTGACACTCCTGGCAATCATTTCGGCATCAGAGCCCAAATACCAGGCGACAACAACGTCGGCTCAATATACTTTCCGTGGGGCAGGTAGCTCGCTCGGAATCGCGCTGGCGGGTTCAATTTTCCAAAACTCATTGCAGTCAAGTCTTGTTACGAACGTAGGAACTGACACGCACATGAAACGCAAAATCATCCGCAAGGTCTCGCAGTCTCTCGAAGCCATTTGGGAGATCCCAAAGAAGTACCAGCCTGCTGTTGTGAAGGCCTATAATCACGCCGGTATGTTTGTCGAGGTGTTCTGCATGGTGTGGGCGCTTTTTGCAGTCATATCTACAATGTTCATGCAGGAACACGATTTGGAACGCAAACCAAGCACAGATGCGGAAGAATCAGATGATAGCACGAACGAACCGCGCTCGACCACTCCGCCAGGCCCATTAGTACGGTCGGCATAAATTCAGATAATTACAGAGAGCTTTAGATGTATCAAATAGTGATCCAAAAAAGAAGAAAAAATGTTATAGAAACTAAGCCAATGAAGCAATGGAGGGATCCAGGTGAAGAAAAAAGAAAAAAAAAGACAAAGAAAAAGAAGAAGAAGCCACAAAAGTTTTTTTTTAAAAAAAATTAGCTCCTTCTTACTGCTCGCAAGTTTTTAAATTTTAAATTTTAATTAGGAAAGAGTGAGTCACCTTGCCAGAATGTTCAATGTGATTATTTAACTATTGGCGTCGCATCGATCTGCTCCAACGAAGGCCCCAGAGCCAGCTGGACCTTTTTTCGATACATGGGGCCGCTCGCTTTTTGTATGGGATTTCCCTCGAGATATATAGTATGGAAGTTGGGAAGGTGCTTCAATTCACGCTCTACAGAGTCGAATCGCTCAATTTGATTACCTCCAGCCCACAATTCCTCAAGATGTGTGAGATGAGCCAAGCCCGTGAGCTCCGTAATTCGATTATTGGAAACGTCAATAGTGTTAAGTTTGGGACAGTTCTCGAGCCCATCAATCTTCTCGATCTGATTGTGGCTAATGTAGAGTTCTTCTAAGTTCACGAGTTTGTCAAGACCCTCGATCTTGGTTATACGGTTTGACTGCACCGAGAGGAGACGCAGGTTAACCAAATTATCGAGGTTCTCTAGCTTTGAGAGCTTGTTTTTGGCAAGCCACAATGTCCGCAAGTTTGTGAGACGATCTAGATCCTTGATCTCGCGGATGCGATTAGCACCCAACTCGAGGTTTTCCAGCTGGGCTAACGTATCAAGATTCTCAATGCGAGAAATATCATTTTGACATAAGAAGAGTTCCTTTAAGCCGGTCAAACCCTGTATGTGGCGAATGTGCCGGATGTTATTGAAACTTAGATCCAAAACCTTCAGATCAGACCCATTGAAATGCTCGATATGACGGTCAATGCGCTCCAAACGGTTATCATAGAAGTCTAGATAGTCCAAGTTTTTGGGAAGACCCTCAACTCCACTCAAACTGGCCAAGAGATTCTGGCGGAAACATGCACTCTTTATCTTAGGAAACCGTGCCAGGTCTAAACGCTTTAAACTGCGGATCTTAAGGTGCGTGAGATCCAAGTCATCTGTATCACTAGGAAGGTCATCCAATAAGTCTTCATCGGCATCAATGATATCAACAGGCTCAACAAGTTCGCTGTGGTGCATTACAGCGTGCTGCTTGCCATCACTATGGTCAGAGTTGCCATTGGTAGGTGTTTCTTGCCCCTGAGACTCTGACGCCTGCGGCAATTTACTGGCTGGGATAGCTTCAGTAGGATTGTAATCGGAATTCGTACTGTTCTCCACCATGAATCAATTATGCGCTAAAAACCGTAGTGGAAGAAGAGCCTTGATTCAGCAACACACTTTCAAATCCGGAAATAGTTAGTTGGTTATTGTTTCAAGGAAGGTTCGGGATCACTAGGGGTATAGCGTATCCCAAGCTAAACCTGGCTTACTTCTGTGATTCTACTAGCCAAAGAATGAACGAACGAAGGTATACTTCAGTGCATTTGTTGAAATAATGAGAAGTAAGCTCAATAGCGTTACTAGCTAGATGCTAATTTTGATTTTTCGAAACATTTAAACATTTAAACATTTAAACATTCGACATTCGACATTCGACATGCGACTTCTGGCTTTCGACTTCTAGCTTTCGACTCTCGTTTTTCGACTCCCTAAATTATTCTGGTTTTTAAATAAATATAACCAAAAAAAAAACCAACATCGAAAGTTCTTGCTTAACAAGTCTAACCTATGAACTTAGTACAAGCACTCATATTACCATTAGTTGAGCAACTAATATGACCACTGATTTACGTTGAGACCGAAGACTTAACACTGTGTGCACTGATGGATTTACTCACTTGAAAGTCAAATCATAAAAAAGATTAACTGATAGTGTGTCTTTATTTACATGATGTCAGTAGAAGACGGACAATCTAAAATCTACACTAGACTCTAGCGAACCGGACCTGTCTCTATAAAGGTTTTTAGCGAGCCGCAGACTGAGCCACGATATAATCAATAGCATCCTTTACAGACTTGATCTCGTCCGACTCCTTATCAGGGATCTCAATTCCAAACTCCTCCTCGACAGCAACCATGAGCTCGACCGCATCCAGACTATCAAGTCCAAGATCCTGGAAACTAGAGGTGGGCGTAAGCTTGTTGTCTGTAGTAAGGAAGTTCTTGAAAACATTCAGAACACGGGCCTCAACGTCCGGGCGGGGCACAGAGCTCTGGAAACGCACCATGGGAGCGAACTGGGCAAACTGCGGGCGGGCAGCACGGGGCGCCATGCGCACAAGAGGCGTCGATGCAGCACGGAATACAGAACGGGTGAACATTGGCACTAAATCAACAGATCAGCAAGTGAAGATGAATGTCTAGACGGAAAGACGTGCCGCTGGTTGGGCCACCCGATTATATAAGTTAAATAAAGTGTTCACAGTATCAGGGAGCGACCTTGCCGGGTCTAGAAAGGTTCAGTAGCAGTTCATTAAGAGTAATAATAACCAGCAGCCGCAGCTAGAAAACGCCGCTCAAAGAAACATTTCCAATATGGCGGGCGAGATTCATCTAATCTCCGAATCTCAGGAACAACAACATTCGAAAGCGTCAATTAAACCGGCCAAATCAACTCAATTACAATGAAATAGTCGTGTAAAGAAAAAAAAAAGAAACAACAACATGTATATACAAACTTATGATTCTGAAACAGAATGTGACAGTTCCTTGAGCGAAACAATCTCAAGCGAGAAAGTTAAAATAAAGTAAACACACAATTTTTCGTTAAGCTGTTTCAGAAACACAAGCATAGAGGACTGCTTTATCACTTATAATCGTACTGATATGCTACGTGGATCCTCCGAAAGTAGCGCAATCTTGAATTAAAAAAATTACTGCATCGAAGCATTTGGTTAACGACAGCAGGCTACGAAACAAACAAAAAAAAGAAACACTCTGATAAGCTAATAAAGACCTAGGAACAGACAGTCGTCATCATACTGAGCGAATTGACTCAATTTGTATCATTTAAATAAAACGTAAGTACATTGCTTACAACAAAATCTAGCTACTTCATTAAAAAAGGGGGTCGTTAAAGATGGGTGGAAATAGAGCAGTCTACTAAGGAATCACTTTGCCCACAATGTTATATCGTAGGCTAAAGAAGCGGTACCAATCATCAAGCGTCTTCTGCTCCTTCTCGCCAAGATCGGCATAGTTTGGCGAGGCATCTTCAGACTTCAGACTCGACTTTGCCAAGGCACGAGACGCATCCTTGCCTGCAAAAATATGATAGCCCTTGCCAGGCCCATAGCTCGCTGCATTGCGCGTCACATCAAATACGGTGCCCTTTATGGCAACGTATATTTTGTCTGAACGCAGACCATCACACTTCGCCAGATCACTCGTGGAAATCGGATCGCTTCGAGGGGGCTCGAGTTTAAATGCTTCTTTTGGCGCAAACCGGTCGGCTTCACTCATCGCCTTACAGCTCTAGTACGAAACACTAGTTTAAACCGTTAAGCTGCCGCCGCGCCTGCTGATTTTTGAAGTCGATGACGTAACGGGTAAGGGCGAGACTACATACGGCCTCCGCCGTTCTAACGCTGTAAGAATAAGTTCCAGAACCGCCACAAAAAGGACTATTACAAAAGGACTACTACCACAGGTCTACCACAAAAGGACTACTACAACCGGTCTACTACAGCCGGTCTTCTACAACAGGTCTACTCCACCGACGTTGACGGCCTGTGCGTGGCTGAATTTATATGGGGAAGTGTTGAATGGGTGCCTTAGACTATTATTTGAAGCTTAGCCCCGAACTTAGGTTATACTTGGGAATTTCGACTTTTGCAGCCGCAGCGCTCGGGAATTATTTACTTAATGAAGCCGACAGAAAAGCCGCCGAAAACGACGAAATCGCCGCAAGAAACAACACCGGAGCCGGCGTTACGGACACCGGTCCAACAACTAAAACAGCTGCTTGATGGGATTGTGCACCGTCGGTTCAAGCGCGTCATTGTTATGGCTGGGGCGGGGATCTCCACCGCTGCAGGAATTCCTGATTTCCGTAGCCCGAAAACCGGTCTTTACGACAATCTGCAGCGACTCAAATTGCCATATCCAGAAGCTGTGTTTGACATTTCGTACCTTCGTAAACGACCTGAGGCGTTCTTTATGCTGGCAGAGGAAATGTACCCCACTCAATTCGAGCCCACAACCTTTCATCGATTTGTAAAGTGGATCAGCGATATGGGTGCCCTCAAGCGTGTATATACTCAGAATATTGACACGTTGGAGCGTATTGCTGGTGTCCCTGGGGACAAAATAGTTGAGGCACATGGCTCATTTGCAGCAGTGCATTGTATTGAATGTGGCAAAGAGGCAGATAAGAACGAAGTTGAGCGTCTGATTCTATCTAAGAGTGGCAAGATCCCTCGCTGCCACGATTGCAATGGTATAGTGAAGCACGACATTGTGTTTTTTGGAGAGGCCCTCCCGCGTAGGTTTTTTGATTTGCAAGAAACAGACTTTGAGGATGTTGACCTAGCCATTGTAGCTGGCTCTTCATTGCAAGTGTCACCGTTTAACCAGCTGCCAGATCTCGTGCCCCCAGGAATTCCTCGCGTCCTGCTTAACTTAGACTGCGTTGGTACATTTGGCAAACGCAAGCGGGATGATCTTCTCGTATTGGGAAAGTTGGAAGATCTAAATCCTTTGTTTGAGCAGTTTATGAGTCCTGGCGTGGACAAAGACAACACGCAAACGAAAGTTGTCAAAACTGATACCAAAGAATCAAAGGAGCCAAAGGAGCCAAAGGAACCCAAGGAACCCAAGAAGCCAAAGGGACCAAAGGAACCAAAGGAGCCAAAGGGACCAAAGGGACCAAAGGAACCAAAGGAACCAAAGGAACCAAAGGAAGAACAGGCATCGACCGTCGCAGATCTCTTATCCCACATGGGCCTCAGCAAGAAATAGCTTTTTATCTTAAACCATTTGGTATTTAAACATCATTAATTAAAATATCTTTCATGAGAATCTATCTATTTGCTGTAATAATAATAGGCATAGAGCACGGCAAAGAGAATACCTAGCCGCTTCACAACGAGCGTCCATAACCACGACCAGCGTCCAGGCCCCACACGGCCTTTACGGCCAAACGAAACCCGCAATGGCCGACTTACTTTACGCAGAATCGCCGTGTTTGTCGAAGTGTAAGGTGCATACCTGCCATGAAGAATGCCTTCGACCCACGTTGGCTGCACCACCACCGGGCGCTCGTACGTAAATTCATCGAATCCGAACTTACCATGATAGCGGCCAATACCTGATGGGCCAACACCACCGAACGGAATGATTGCTGATCCACCTTGCTGTACGCAGTCGTTCACCATAACAGCACCGCTGCGCGTTTGACTCAGTATCTGCTCGATCTCATGCTCCGACCCGCTGAAAATGTATAGCGCCAATGGATGATCATGGCCATAGCTGCCAATAATATGCGAAGCCTCACTCACGGCATCATTGACCTCTACAAATGGCAACAGAGGAGCGAAAAGCTCTTCCTCCATTACAGAGTCATGAGGCGTCACGCCCTCAAGGATTGTTGGTGGAAAGAAGCGCGTGCTGCGGTTTGGCTCGCCCCACTGCCACACACTACGCGCCTGCGTCTTGGATACAAGATCAGCAGCCCGTTCCCACAGTCGATCAGAGACAATGTGAGCGTAGTCTTTGCCTTCACCCGAGAGCAAGTCTGGGTAAATCTTGCGCACTGCATCCTTAAGATGCTTCAGGAATTCAGCAGAGATATCTTTGTCAATAATCACATAGTCTGGAGCAATGCACGTCTGTCCGGCATTCAAGAATTTACCCCATGCCAAACGTTTTGCTGCGAGAGCTAAGTTTGCCGAACGCGTGACAATGGTCGGTGACTTGCCACCTAGCTCCAGAACAATCGGAGTGAGCTGCTCAGCTGCTGCGTGAGCAATTACTTTGCCGACACGGTTTGATCCGGTGAGCATGATCTTGTCCCACTTCAAGGCCAGTAGCTGCGTTGTCTCCTCAACGCTACCCAAAACGACTTGGAAAGTTGTCGGGTCGAGAGCATTCTCAAGCACTCTTGTCAGAACGCGCGTCGACTCAACTGCCACCTCTGTTGGCTTGAACACCACGGCGTTCCCCGCAGCAATGGCCGCAATAATCGGCGCTACTGCACATAGATATGGGTAGTTCCAAGGCCCAATGATAAGTGTTACTCCGTACGGCGTTTTGCGCAATACAGCCTTGCCAGCTGCATATCGCTGATCCTGCGTCAACGTGGGCAACGACGTATCCGCGGCCCACTGGTCAAGCTTTGAGATCGCCAGCGCCGCCTCGGTGAGCACCTCATTCAACTCGAGAACCTCCGTCTCATTTGGCGAGCGGTGCAAGTCTTTCACAAGTGCCTGTTTCAACGCATCCTCATTGTCGAGTATCGCATAGTAAATGTTCCGCAATTGCTGGCGACGGTACTCCAGATCCAGAGTCACGCCTTTGTGGAACCCATTCACAACTGCCGCATGTTTGCGCTGGATTGCTTCCTTTGAAGTGTACTGAAGAGACATAATTAGGAAACTCTCGAACTACAGTTAACCACAATTATTGTATCCAGACACAGGGCGGACGTGCTTCCGATATATAGCTCCGGGTGCGGGGTACGCCCACATTTCCCGTATCACGCGGTCCAGCCGATCCATTTTCCCGATAACTGCATGTGCACCACCAACGGCACTGTCATTAAGTAAATCGGGCGTATTCGGCAAATACTTGGCTAACTCGAGAAAAAAGAGGGCGACTGCTGTAAAAATAAGAATCCGGAATTGCTTCACAATACAGATTTCAAAGTAAAAGAATATTAATTTGGTCAATTGCGACGAGAATCGTAACAAGAACCTTATATAGTCAAGTAATGATTGTGTCCTTCTGTTCAGCATGTCACGAATGTATACTTTTTCTTTTTTCTTTTTTCCTTTTGATTACCATTCAAACTCAAAATTGCTACTCTAGAATGTTTCATTGTAATCATTGAACTAGATAGATGGTGGCTCTAGCATACCATGCGAACACTATATACATGATGAGATGGGGATACGCAAGTATCTTCAACGCAAGAGTAAAGCTTAAATTACAGGGCCGCAAAGAAAGCGGTCATCGTTGTCGAGCTGAGCATTTATCATTAAGTTCACACTGGTTGCACGTTTTCACAGAGGACCGAGATGGACACCACGTCTGTCCAAACCCAACAAGAAGAGGATTAATTTCACGCCAGAGATCGCGAGGCATCCACTTCTCAAGCGCTATTCGTGTCTGTTCCGGTGTTCGTGTAGGCTGCGGTACCCATCCCCACAAGTTAGCTAGACGGTGTACATGCACATCAACACCTATGCCATGCACCTCGTTCCATGCACTTTGCAGTAACAAATGGCCCATTTTAGGGCCCACGCCAGGTAATTGCGTGATCTCTTCGAGGGTACGAGGCACGTCGCCACCATAACGCTCAATGCAAATGTGCGCAGCCTCGCGTATAAATGCAGCCTTGCGCCGGTAAAATCCCACAGGGTGAATTAGGTCCGCAATCACAGACTCAGACGTCGCAACTACTGCCTCAGGTGTCAATGTTGGATCCAGGGCCTCTCGCAATCGATCCACGGCTGCCGCAGTCACCTCGTCGCGAGTCTGCGCACTAAGCATAAGCGCCACAAGGTGTTGATAACGCACTGTGCGGGCATCAAGAGTGTTCTCTTCCTTGGATCCTACTCGCTCACATCCCATTGTATCTACCGGTGCAGCCCGCTTCGCTCTCATTGAACGTACACCATCAAGTATATGCGTCCACCCCAGAGGCTGCCATGCATCCTCTACGTCAATGAGGTCAGATTGCTGGCAGGACTCAGCTGCCAATTCATTTTTTACAAAAGGTTTGTCCATGGGCTCAGCCTTCACATCATGCTCAGGCTCTAGTTCGGCCTTTGCCGCCACATCGTGACGCGGTACTGGCTGCGCTTGCAATTCATCGTCCACAATGCCACGTGTCTCGAGTTCTGGTTTCACCTCTGCCTTCAATACAGTTCTCACGGACTGCCCGTCTCTATGTCGAGCACGAACAGCTGCAGCACGTACTACTCTGCGAGCTGCCCTTGGCATTGAAATATTCACGGGTCTCGAAGGACCACCGACCCTAGACCTCAGGTGGTACTTCGACCTCTCGCCACTCTTCTATTGTAAGCAGACTTGAAATACACACGCATGAAGCTCACAATCACCATCCAAAGGTAACTCATGTTGAGATAACGATGCTACATGCAAGTGGCTATAAAAAAAAACCGCTCTTATTAAATAAATACAACCTACCAAGAACATCTATAAGGTCCAAAAATAAGAAACTAAGAAGAAGAAGAAGAAGAAGAAGAAGAAGAAGAAGAAGAACAACAACAACAACAACAACAACAACAACAACAACAACAACAACAACAACGATAACAACAAAAAGAACACAAAGACAAAAACAAAAACAAAAACAAAACCAGTAACCTAAATACAATAAAGCTACGATATATGTATTTTTAAAATTATTGAACTGGCGGCCATCGTGTTTTTGGCCACACAGTCACTTCTCAACAACACATTACATTTATTTATGCTTGTTCTTGTCCTCGGGCCACATGTCAACCACAGTGCGCAAGCACTTGCCGCTGTGCATGTCGTCCCAGCCCTTGTTAATATCCTGGAGCGTACGGTGGTGCGTGATGTACTCGTCCACCTTCAGCTTACCGTCCATGTACATGTTAATGAAATCCGGCAGCTGCGTACGGCCCTTCACACCACCAAAGGCAGAGCCTCTCCACACACGGCCAGTCACAAGCTGGAACGGGCGGGTTGCAATCTCCTGTCCGCTGGCCGCAACGCCAATCACAACTGACTGGCCCCAGCCCTTGTGAGCACTCTCCAAAGCCTGGCGCATTACGTTCACATTACCAGTGCAGTCGAAAGTGAAATCCAGTCCACCATCAGTGAGCTTCACAAGGTAGTCCACAATAGAGCCTTCGATCTTCTTCGGGTTCACGAAGTCTGTAGCTCCGAACTCGCGCGACCACGCCTCCTTGCCGTCGTCAAGATCAACAAGGATGATCCGCGAGGCGCCACGAATGTGTGCACCCTGGGCAACACTCAAGCCAACCGTGCCAGCACCCCAAATGGCAACCGTGTCGCCCTTCTGCACATTAGCAGTGATCTGTGCGGCACCAACACCAGTGGTGACACCGCAGCCAAGCAAACACGTCGTAGCAAGGGGAACCTTGTCATCGACCTTGACTAGAGAAATGTCGCACACAACCGTGTACTGAGAGAAGCCAGAGCAGCCCATGAAGTGCTTCAGATCGCTGCCGTCCTTGGCGCTGTGGAAACGCACTGTACCGTCAGGCATAACACCCTTTCCTTGCGTCTCACGGATGGCCGCGCACAGGTTGGTCTTACCAGACGTGCAGAACTTGCACTTACCGCACTCGGGCGTGTACAACATGATCACCGGGTCGCCAGGCTTCACATAGTCCACTTCGGGGCCCACGCTCTCTACAATACCAGCACACTCGTGTCCCAGAATGGCCATGGTCTGACCCTCCGGATCCGAGCCAGAGGCAGTGTAAGCATCAGTGTGGCACAGCGCCGAATAAAGAACCTGTACACGCACTTCATGATTCTTCGGAGGATCAACAATAACTTCCTCCAAACTTAAGGGCTTACCGAACTCGCGCAGAACCGCGGCTTCGCAATGGATTGGCTTTCCAACAGTACCAGACATGAACTAATAGTGGCAAACTCGAATTCACGCTTAACGGCTTCTGATTTCGGGGGGGTATTTATGACCCCCATACATATGCATTAAGTAATCAAACAACGACTGCTACTGCACGATGGTCAGGGTTGTCCCGGAGTTCGGAACTCCCCCCCCAATGGATAGCCGGCCAGCGATGACTTGCGCAGATTTCATGCCAGCGAAAATCCTATAAAGACAATCTATGCAACCTCAAAAGTGTAAAACTTCCTTTTGGTAGCTATTTGAGAATACGTATTAAAATTTTTTTGAGCGCATTTGGTCTGGCCTTTTCCTGCTTCTTAGATAGCCACGCATTACCCATGCCCATTCAGATTGACATTGCGGTATAGAAAAAAGACCTGTTTGTCATGATGGACAATAGCAGTAGTGCCCACTGATTTGTACTTGTACTTGATCTGTGAATGCTCTACTGTGCATGCTCTACTGTGCATGCTCTATGCATACTACAAAAGTGCACTATGCGTTCTTTAGACTCTAATATGTAACAGAATTTATTTACTATGTCTATGTACAGCTCAACCATTAGCTAGCTAAACTCTCTATAATTTTTTTTGTCCTTTCTCGCTGATATCCATATATCATATATCATAATAGCCACTCGTGTTTCCGGGCCATTGAAGATATTTTGATTGTGCTCACAAGCGTCCAGGAGTCCTGGGCCACATGTCTATGAGTGTGCGTAGACATTTGCCACTCTTCATGTCGTCCCAGCCTTTGTTGATATCGTTTATCGTTCGGTGGTGAGTGATGTATTCCTCGACCTTGAGCTTACCATCCATGTATTGCTGCACAAAGTCCGGCAATTGAGAACGACTCTTCACACCACCAAATGCAGAGCCCTTTACTACAAGACCCATAAGAAACTGAAACGGAGGCGTGCTAAGCTCCTGGCCCTTGGGGACAACGCTAATCACTACTACCTCACCCCATCCTTTATGTACGCTTTCCTGAGCCTGACGCATAGTAGTCAGACTACCGGCCGTCTCGAATGCGAAGTCAGTACCACCATCTGTGAGTTCCAGGATATAATCACTGAGAGAACCGTTTATATTTTTGGGATTGATAAAGTCTGTGGCTCCGAAATCACGCGCCCACTGCTCTTTGCCATCGTCCACATCAACCACAATGATTCGCGATGCGTTTCGGACTCTCGACCCTTGAACAACACTCAAACCAACTGCTCCAGCACCCCAAACAGCTACAACATCACCCTTTTGAACATTGGCGGTATATTGGGCAGAACCAACGCCGGTCGTGACACTGCATCCAAGCAAACATGCTGTGCTCAAGGGCACGTCACGGCCGATCTTGACAACCGAAATATCACTCACGACTGTATATTGAGAAAAGCCCGAGCAGCCCATGAAGTGCCGGAACTCCTGGCCATCTCGGGTGCTATGGAATCGCGCTGTTCCATCCGGCATGACTCCTTTTTCTTGCGTAGCACTAATCGCACCGCACAGATTCGTCTTCCCTGAGCGGCACAACTTACACTTCCCACATTCTGGTAACCAAAGAAGAATCACTGGGTCGCCAGGCTCAACCGACGTCACCTCGGGGCCTATGCTTTCAACAATACCAGCACATTCGTGTCCCAAAATAGTGTTCTCCTTACCAAACTCATCAAGCCCTGCGGCAGTATGAATGTCTGTATGGCATAAAGCAGAGTAAATAACCCGCACACGCACTTCATGCGCCTTAGGTGGATCAACAACAATCTGCTCAATTGACAGCGGCTTCTTGAATTCACGCAAAACTGCAGCTGTGCAATGAATTGGTTTCACCGATGTCTGCGTCATGTGTATTTTCTAGTACCAATCGGGTTCTGAAAAAGTTTCAAGCCAGATCTGCTGCTGCTTGCTATGTTCCTCAGTTATTAACCTGTCAAAACCCGTTATCCACAATTAGATAATACGCATAGCAGTCATTAGATAATGCAACGTTGCTATACATGTCAACAACGGCTTTCCATAAGCTGGCAACAAAGGCTTTGCTTATTATATATCACTTTATTAATGAACGTTCCATTACATTTGTAAACATAGTTAAATCCTTGCTTTGGTTTAGTTGAGTCGTTGCTTAACTTTCTGGCTCTACGCAGCTGGTCGTGCTACCCGAACCCCGTCGATACCCGCATCGCTAAAGCCGAAATGACTACTTGATATACGACTTAACAAACTTTCATATAGCGAATCAACACCTTTAATTATTTCGCCTTCGGCTTTGAAAGATCGGCTTTACATTTTGGCATTAATAGTATAGTATGATATATAGGTTACATGACTTGGATTGTTTTTGAGTATTAACTTGAGACGCCCGGCATCCGGAATACTCCAACCAAAATGACCGGGCTAAAACTAACAAACCAAAACTTCCCAGTAAGGAATTTATATACTATTCCTCTGCATTTACTTATTATTCTATTAACTCCACCCATCATGGTGCGCGTCCCATAGAATCGATAAACATCACGGGTTAGGTTCAGAGGCGTTCAGCGTGCGGTACCACCACCACCACCACGACGGCCGTTAAAAGTCAACAAACTTGGCTAATGCCTCATGTTGTAGTCATTGGGGCCGGAGTTGCAGGGCAAAGCGCAGCAAGGCTTCTGAGCCACGAAAATGGATTTTCTGTTACTTTGCTAGAAGCAACAAATCGTGTTGGAGGGCGCATCAAAGGCATTGAAGTTGGCTCTGAGACTGTGGACTTAGGGGCTTCTTGGATGCACACTATTCGTGAGAATCCTTTATTTGATGAAGCCCTACAACAAAACTGGCCTATGGCCTTCACGGATTCGGTGAAAGGATATTATTCTGAAAAGGGCCGTTTAGCTCGAAATGCTGGTGTTATACCTATTGTTGAGGAGATACGCTCAATGATTGCCGAGGACTACCACCAGGAAAAGATGCTCAAACCAGAGACGTCTCTCAAAGACTACGTTGAGACAGCGGTAGCAAGCATGCCACTTATCACACAAGAACAGGCTCTTCTTGCCAGCCTACTTTCAAAACAGACTGAACATTTCATTGGCCAGCCGTGGCATGAAATTCCGGCAGCTGAGGGTGGAAACCCAAATGAACTAGGACGTGACGCTTTTGTATTCGGGAAAGGTTACACTTATGTTTTGGATTGGCTACGTGCGACAATCAATTGGGATAACACTCAGCTAAAGCTGGATGAAGAAGTTCAAAGTATCATGAAATCATCCACGGGCCATGGACTTTCCCTCACAACTAGTAAGGGAAATCTATATGAGGCGGACTATGTCATATGTACCATTCCGCTTGGGGCTCTTCAAACCGTTTCTTCAGAGTTATTTGGTCACATAGAACTACCTGACGAACTAACTCAAGCTATTTTCCAAACAGATGTGGCTGCCCTTGGTAAAATCGTTTTACGCTTCAGTGAGCCGTTCTGGGATACTTTGGAGCAAGAGCTTTTGGTGGTAAACTCAACGACAAAAGAGGTTTTGAGCATTGTAAATCCATTTGCAGCCCAATCAGCAATACTGATTGTGCTTACAGGTCCTCCATTAACCCAGAAAGTCGAGTCCAATCCTTCACTTGCATTTGAAACTATCAAATGGGCGCTAGAGGCTATTCGTACTGATTTCAAAACCTCAATCCCGCCACCTATAGAATGCATTGTCACAAATTGGACCCAGCTGCCGCAATTCAAAGGTAGCTATTCTGCTCGTACAATTGGCCAAGACTATAATGACATGATTCAACCATTTATTGATGGCCATGGTGTTCTGCGATTTGCCGGTGAACATACAACTTTTGATGGCAATGGTTGTGTCCATGGTGCTTATCTATCTGGTGTTCGCGAAGCTCAACATATTTGTGAACTAGAGAAAGAGCCATGACACTAACTGTGGCGCGACTACACTTTATAGGCCAAAACAGTGAGAAACAATATAAAACATGATGGTGCAAGTGGATACCACACAGAACTTTGCATACGCTGAGCACCACTAACCACAGAAGGGCTGGTAACTAAATTTGACGTATTTGATAAGATGCTAGCGCTATGTGTTCCGGCCATGACGCCGATCCTTGAATTAGTGGTTGCTACCGTCTGTGATCTTGTTGGGATCGCAGTCTCATTCTTGGCAATATCTTTTTGCCTCAAAGGGATATAATTTATTGTTTCTGACTCCTCTTTAAAGACACTATGATCCGATATCAAGCTCGATTGATCACCATCCGTGCCTCTTGTAGTAGCCTTTGGCCAGCCAACATGAGCTACCGAGGTGACGTGGGAGGGTTGAACCTCGAGCAGTTTACTTGTTTTCAACATAGAGTCTCTAAGTCTTACACTAGTAAGGCTTTGGTCATCTTTAGTTGTTGGCTCAATGTAATTCCAAGATTCGTGCCCTAGAATCTTTGCAATTTCTTCATCAGACGATTGAGGTATCTCATCATCCTTATCAAGCCCCAATATTTCAACTAAGCCTTCAGGCTTAGTTGAACCCTTAGTTTGGTTAGCCAGTCCGTTAGGAGAATCAGAAATGGCCAAGGGGAGATAGTCACCAGTTTGAGGATCCTTGAAACAAGCCTTTAAAGGACTGCTAATACCACTTTTGTCATCAGAAACACGTTTGTGTTGTGGTAACGCTAATTTGAAAGATGGATCTTTATGTTCTTTGTTCACAAGTGAACTCTCTTGAGGCAACTGTCGTTCAAGAGAGTCACGGATGTTTGATACTGCTGGCTTCAGCCGTTCTTCTAACATCTGCCACGAGGCAAAAGGCTGGTCTCGTGTCTCTGTGAACTGTTTTAATGCGAGCGCATCAATGACTTCTGACGCAGTGAATTCTTTCTTGCCAACTACGAAGCTGGACTGTTCGGTCATTGATATATCTTTTCGAACAAGTGCTTGAAGATTATCGTTATTCAAAAACTGTCTTACTGCAAACGGTGTATAATCACTGTCTCCGCATATATCTTCACAAAAAGATAGGATGTTGCCAACGTTGGCTCGTTGACAATTCAGGTCATCGGGACTGCAACTTGCTAATTCTGTTGTGGCATAATTTGAGCAGGCGTTGTGCTCTTCATGGGTATGACATTTGTTAGCTATGGCATGAACAGCGTCGGCGAGATGTGAGTTTGACGTTAGGTGATCTGCCAAGCAGCCTGAGGCTGCGATGAATAGCTTAAATGACGAACGCATTCTAAATTCTCTTTGTGACAATAGTAACTTTTGAAAGAGAAAAAAAATGAAGCTGTTTATGAATGTTAGTACATATCATAGTAATGTCTTCCGAATAAGGAAACTTTTAAATGGCCATCAAGGATGGACTAACATAGTAGTTGCCCAAACTCCTAGGCGATGGAGAACATATACTATAGATTCTATTAGCTTATACTGGCATAATTGCTTTGGTGGCTTAATGTTTCTGCATATATGTGCAAGTAACCAGAAGTTATGGTTCATTTATTTCTCACCGTTTCGTATGGTTTTGGTCCAACACCACTTGAAAATAAAACCTTATCAGCTACATGAATTGCTGCTCTTATATAATTATGTTCCCCCTTATTATGCTCTTTTCTTGTCCCTTTTTCTACCAAACTGAACTAATTAAATGGCCATCTAAGAATGCCTGTAATTTCGAGTATCTCACACACACTCTCTAGCCCTTCTGGGCAAAGGGTATGTCATCAAGGTAAGTCATAAACACATTTATTTAAAAGGCAACAATTGTGAGCCGAAGAGTATGAAATACTATGCGGAATACTTGAGCAATATAAACTTTGTAGGCGTGTATTTTGAAACTGAGTCTGAGGCGTTAAATCCCTCGACAATAGCCACTGATCAAGACGGCAATGTGGCAATTCTCAACTTTAGCGAAGGCAGCGAGAATAGACTTATACTTCCAGCGACTGTGCGCCAAATATCAACCAAACTCTCTTCCAATGCAACGAGCGTAAGAATACCGGTTATGAAACCCCTGAACATTAGTAAATCCGCGTTGAAGTTACCACCCCAGTGCATCTGTGACTCTGTACTGACTGGGCCTGAGGTTAAATGGAAACGTCTTCCCTCCGAGCATTGGGCTGAACTTATGGATCTGTGGCATTGCCACAAACCCTCAGAGCCGACACAAGGAGGTAAAACGCTCTACGATCTAGCTATAAACGGCTTTCACGCCCACCCTGGTCAGGCGTTTTTCTCGGATACATACTTTCTCGTGCATCAAGCAGACATTGCTAGAGCAGAGCATTCGCCCGATTGTAAACTTGTAGCAGATACCCGTCTTTGTGATGGTGAAGGTAAGAGCACAAAGTTGTGGAAGTGGGATCTCGACACTGGTCCTGTTGGCCGTGTAGTATCCGAAATATTAATGGAGTTAATTGATGCTCATGCTGTATACACGTATGAAATCAATGGCGAACTGATAATATGGGTCTTCAATCCTAATGTCATGTATACCATAACCGGCGCTGGATCGCCGGCCTATGGGTGTAAAGTATTCTTTGGTTCTGCGCCTCAGCTTAGACAACAGAGACCGGACGCAGAAACAATTGATCTACCAGATCCTGTCTATAAAAAGCTGGTTCAAGAGCTTGAGGTAAGTAACGCAAGGCTTCCGAATAGCGTGGGGGGAATGGGCAAATGGCGCTTGGCCATCCTATAGTCAATATAAAAGTTCACAATATCTAAGCCCTATTTAACAACAAACCGATCCCATGCCTGGCGAATTTGAGGAGCGACTTGTTTACGAGATGCAGCAGTATTCATCTGGTTATAATATCTGACTTCGTCCTCATCACTGATCAGCACTAATTGCAAGTCCGGACAAGTAGCCACAATGTCGAACTCGCGAGGCGCTGCAATAGCAAGCTGCCGTTTATATTCACCTTTTCGCTTGCCACTACCAAGCACAATCATTACATCAAGCTGAGCTTCACGCTGGTGTTTGACCATCGCCATACCCAAGGCGTAACTATCATAGCCGATCTTCTCGAAAAGTTTCGGCAGCGAACTGATGCCAATCTGACCCCAAACTTTATAGTCCTTACGCAACAAATCAGCAGGACTCAGACCCTGAATATTGTCTTTCTCGTTCTTTACAATGGCCAACGATTCAAAAGGCGACACGCCTGTTTTGAATTGAGAAAGGAATTTTACAGCCTCACGATCGGGATCTTCAACTTTTTTGGTCAAATTTGATGTATCTAGCAAAATTGGATATAGAGCCAGCGGCACTAACAGGTCATCCTGAGCAAATAGTTCGGAAGCATTAGACAGCAATGCTGAATAGTAGTTCACCACAGCACTCATACAACTACCACTCTTGAGAACAATACTAGGATCCACTCCTGGCGTGCCAATAGAGGTGTTGGGCTCAGGCTCATGATGGTCAATCAGGGCCATCACCTTACCTTTCAGGGTAGAGGCATTGTGGTCCACTATAAACAATGGGGTTAGGTCAGTGGTCTCAAGCGTATCGGCATAGAACAGCCACTGTGAATCGATGCCGAGTTGGGAAAAGACAAACTCTATGTCTTTTCGTAACGCGAGATCGTGTTTTGGTACCTGGATAAGTGGGATGGACTGATGCCCTCTCGCGGTCTCCAGATACGCTGCCACTATTGCCGAGCAGCACGAGTCCATATCCGCTGCCTGGTTTCCTGCTACGACAGTATACTCTGCACTTGCGGTATTCCGAAGCTGGGGTAGTGTTCTCAAGTATTTCAGCATCTTTGATAGCGATCGTGCACTCTAATTAAAGTGAAAACGTGCGCCGCCAATATTAACACTGATGTGACGTTTGATCGCATCCTGTTACATTCATATCACCGTAGCGTGTAGCGGGTTCAAAGTCCCACACTTCATTTTTGAGAATAATGGCTGCAAAAGTGAATATTGGTGTCGTTGGCACGGGTCTTGTTGGTTCTTGCTTTCTACAGCAGCTCTCATCCGTTGCCTCTAAATATGGTATTGCTGTTGTGCTACTAGCCCGCTCCACCAAGGCGCAGGTTAGCCGCGACTATTCTCCGCTATCATTGACACCGGATTTCGAGGCGAACGCCGGCTCTTTGAGCCCTAAAGAGATTGCAGAGTTTTTGCAAGGCTCTCCTGTTCCCTCGGTTCTTGTTGACAATACTTCGAATGAACAGCTTGCCGCCGCATATCCTGAGTTCACATCGCGCGGGGTGTCTATTGTTACTCCCAACAAAAAGGCGTTTTCTAGTGGAATTGAGTTATGGAAACAGCTACAGACTCCCAAGGCGCCGGCTCTCGTCTATCACGAGGCTACGGTTGGCGCTGGGTTGCCCATTATCAGCACTGTTCGTGACCTTGTAGAGACTGGTGACCAGATTAAACAGGTTGATGGTATTTTGAGTGGTACTTTGTCTTATATTTTCAATGAGTTTGCACAGCCTAATGCGCCGGCATTCTCCGAGATTGTCAAGGTTGCCAAGTCTAAGGGCTATACTGAGCCTGACCCGCGCGAGGATCTGAACGGACTCGATGTAGCTCGTAAGGTAACAATTCTTGCCCGTCTTGCAGGTGTTCCAGTTGCGTCACCTACTAGCTTTGAAGTAGAAAGCCTAATTCCGAAGCCGCTCGAGTCTGCTAGCAGCGCTGATGAGTTTCTGGCCAAGCTCGGTGAGTACGACAACGAGATGACCGAGCGTAAGAACCGTGCCGCACAGCAGGGCAAAGTTCTTCGCTTTGTTGGAAAGATCGATGTACCTGCACAGAAACTCAAGGTGGGTATTGAGGAGTACGACCAAAGCCATCCTTTCGCATCGCTAAAGGGCTCGGACAACGTCGTTAGCTTCCTTACCGAACGCTACCCATCGCCTCTAATCATTCAGGGTGCTGGTGCTGGCGATGCAGTGACGGCCATGGGCGTGCTCGCTGATCTTATCAAGGTTGCTCAACGTTTAGCTTAAAAGTAGAACATTATAAGATGAAGCCAGTTGCTGAAAAAAAAAAAAAACAAAAAATAAAACTCTATACTTCCAAAATTTCACTACTTACCAGTTAAACGTCTTTAAATTTTGGCCCAAGTTAAATGATTAAGGCTTATTATTGATAGACGATGACCCGAGAAAACAGACATTTTCGGGCCTATGGCTTTTCGTTTTGTATGCTCAGTTTTGTGCATTACTGTCTGTGGCAGCAGATCGTAGCGGCGTAGCACTAGATTGCCTGCTTGACTGAAGGCTTGATTGTCTACTCGACTGTGGACTTCCTTGGCGAGTTGCGTCGCTGTAAGAGGACATGGATCCAAACGAAGAGACTGACCGCGTTTCATGCGACCGATGACGCAAGGACTTGGCCTCCATGAGCAGGCTTCGGAGTCGGGATTCATTCGAACAAAGTTCTTCAAGCTCAGCTACTAATGATTCAGTCTCGCTCTCGACATTTGCTGCCGTGGCATTAGAATTCGTTGCCAATGCAGCACGCGATAGCTGAAGCGTATTCGGTACGATATAAAAACTGCCATCAGCACGAAGTTGTACAAGAACAAGCCCTGTGCGATGAATATACTGTGGTGTTGAGGCATTGAGGCGGCCCCATGAAAATGAAACATCAAAGTCTGTGTTTTCGAGCAACCGACGATCGTGAATATCTAGAACGTATCCTAGCTTTCGCAGAATATGGATATGGAACCACAATCCTTTACCTTCTTCTGGAACATTTACTGCTAGTCGTACAACAACAGCAGATCGAAAAGGTGAGTCCTCCAATGAACCAGTGACATCAGCTACAGGAACTTGAATCATACGCAGTCCATAAGAACTCATCATACGCCCTAGACCGCTGAACATCTCATCTACAAGTCTTGGAGTCGCGTTCAGCCATTCAACAAGAACATGGTACGCGTTTTTCGGGTTATGCATACGGTCAATACTTACTCGAACGCGCTCAGGACGATTACTCAATTTTTTGGGGTCGACATTCAGCACAAAAGATTGTGATACATTCACCTTTGCGCGCTGGTGCTGATGTTGACTCTGTCTTTGCTGCTGAGACTGGTTTGGCTGATCATCGATTTTGTCTAGCTTTCGTTCCTCTTCCGTATTTGCTTCATTGATTGCTGCATCCTCACTTGATGGTGCTGCTGTTGCATACTCTGGACATAACTCGTAGAAATAATGACCATCAATGAATGGGTGGCGATCTTCAGGGTGTCTGAATAGACCCTCTGCCATGAGGAAGCGTCCATATTCTTCGGCATCTTCGGTCGTCGATATATCCGCAAATGTCTTTACGAGCCACACTACAAAATCATGTCCCAAAAACACTTGACGGAAATACTTCCAATGCCAGCGTCGATCCTTGAATGGGATGCCCATTTTGCCTCGCATTTCCGCGGCAAGATCTTCTAATGACAATGACTTGCTCAATCTATTCAGTTCTAGTAACTTGTTGTCACTGTCATGAATCACGTCACTGACTGCCTTTGATAGTTGACCCGTATAGAAATGTACAATAAAGTCGCTGTGACTAGGGCCAGATTCCCGGTTCCGGAGCAAGGAACGGACAAAACGCGTGATGCCTTCGACGTGACCCTCTTCAGCATTCAAACTCTCATATCCAGGAACGATCGTCATGTCGGCAGGTACAAGAACATAACGGATAGCCACAAGGTATTTGGTGTTTGCACTTGAAGGGTACAATAATGGATCGTCGAATCCACCAACCTGCTGATCAAGAAGTGACCAGTTTAAATGTTCCAACCCCATATCAAGAAACCGGTTATGGATTTCATGATATCCAGTATCATGACGTGTTTTCACAAAATTTTCCTGCGTGCGATTCTGATTGACTGGGGATCGCATGCTGTTTGTATGAGGATCAACCCATGTATAAAGCTGCACATTGACTGATTGCTCCGAATCAACAGCAAGGCGGTGTATGAGGCCCATACGCGTCATATAAAGCCGTATTCCTACACAATCCTCACTTCGCGTCGCCACAATTGGTGCGACACGACTTGGATTACCACGAGGTAATGAGCCTTCAACGGCACGAACATTTGCACCTATAGCAATTTGAAAACCCATTTGCAACCTTAGACAAATCATTTCATCAAGCAGTTGGGATAAAGTGAGCTCGTCACTATCCACTGCCAAGTCGTAAAACTGAAACTTATATTGATCTCGGAATGTCCTCAGATTAGGGAAGCTCTCGCTTGTCAAAGGAAGAGAGGCTGGGGACCGTAATGAATGCCAGCTTACAGCAGAACTCTTTCGGTGTGGTGGATAAACATTTGCCCAGCGTCCATAAGCCTGTAGAGGTGAAGGGTGGTCAACAACTGTTGGATTCGGAAGTACGCGCCACATGGACACAGGTTGAGTTTCTGGTTTCATAATTTCGCAAAACGCACCTGAGGGCCCTCCTCCTGGAGACGTCGAAAGGAGAAGATGATCTCGGTCAATTGATCCTGAACCCAAAGAGTCGCGATGGGGAGAGCGCGGTGAGCTACTACTTGGCCAGCGCACTTTGTGCTGTTGTGGGTGCTGCTGCTTAAATGGGATATCAAGACCATCTAACTTATCTTTCGTTGTGCTGCTGACAGAATTTGCTGTGGGATCTAAGTTGCGATTTGTGTTACGCCGTTGCTGAAAGGCGGAGGAGGCTGCGGGGATACGCGCACTCGCATTTTCCTTCTTTTGAAGTGCGGGGATTTGGTTTCGAGATATTGCTGCCGGCTCCTTAAATCTTAGCCTACGCTCTTCTTCTTGTTCGGGTTCTGCTTTCACATTTGATGAATCTGTGCTCTGCTTTGGAGATAACAATGACCAACGACTTGATGCCTTACGCACGGTTGAACCATTGCTAGAAGATTTTAATAAAGCACCAAGTGACATTCGAGCAGGAGCATGCTCTGATGAATTACTAGCTTGGTCAGAGGTTGTTGAGTCTGCAGTTTGCTCGGGATCAGAGAATGCAACCTCAGGCATCACAATAGATGGCGTGACAGTCGCAGCCGACTTCTTTGCAAATGACTCGAATGCAGAGGGGCGCAGAACAGAAGATTGGGAGTTTTTTGCAGCAGCCTCAATGCGCTTCTCTTGATCGAGTTGGCTCACAGATTTGAAAACACCTGCGTCGTGTGCACGCATGAATGGTAAGGAAATGTCACTTGGCTTGAAGCCCAAGTTTCTCAAGCTGACAGCACGGGCTTCATTTTCAATAAGTCCCACCATCTGTAAGTCATATATTTTGCATCTTGGAATCCATTGTTTGACATAACGATCCTGTGTACTCCAAAATGACATGTTGATCCAAGTTGGAACGCAGAAAACAAACCGCGTATTGGGTGGCTGGCTCAATATTCCTTCTATTTCAGGATCATTCGCTTGCACAGAGTCTGGCAAAGCAGGGAGCAAAGCCCTGAATAGCGGGGTTACATGTAATGGTGGACGCGCAAGACATACGAGTTCGATGCCAATCTCAACACCAAGCAGTCGTTTTGATAAAGAGTAGAGATCGCTGAGATCTATATCGAAACATGCAGGGCCTGGAGTTACAATGAGCGCTTGAGATCCAGTGCGTCCAAGGTCTTTGTCGAGGAACTTATGTGTGAGCAGCGTTGTTGCCAGTGAAACGGCCTCCAAAATATTTGACTTGGAGCTCGGAAGGAAGTTTCCACGCAGCTCATAAGTATCCGGATCAACAAGAACTTCTTCAGGGAAACGCTCGAACTCGCGGCGCAGAGTTCGCATGATATCTGACCATCTAGAAATATGAACACCATCGACAACACCTCTGTAGAAATTCAAGGTATTTTTCTCAAGAACGCCGGCTCCTAAACGAGAAGAACCACTTCGATGGGATTTCGCTGCAACAGATGTAAACAAAATAATCGACACTAAATGGGAATCGCCCTGCGTATGCCAACGGTGCAGCATTTCTGGAATGAAGCTGTTCACAAGGCGATGGAACATGATATCACCCGTCTCATCAAAGTTCCACATTTCTGAAGACATCTGGATAAATACAAGCATGCGTGAGCTATCACTTCGGAATACAAGCCGCGTATCATCTCCTACGTACCCACTAAACCGCTTGCGTCCATGCTGAAACAATGAGTCGACATTGAGACGAACCAAGTCATTTAAGTAGGTGATTCGCTGACCCGAATAAACACAGCATCCAGTGATCTGCTTTGCAATGCGATACTGATCGTTACGGGTCAGATACACACCCTTGAAATGAATTTCAACCACATCTAGCTGCACGCGCTTTTCCTGTTGCTCAGGGGTGACTGTTCGTACATGAACATGAGAACGTGGTCGGATTCCGATGGCATTTAGAACTGCTGAACTGACGGAAATCGTGGCTGGAGATACATTGGCCTTGGTTGGAGGTGAGCGGATGCAAAAGTACAAATTGCGCCGCTTGGTCTGGGTAGAGCCATGACGCAAATTATTTGGTCGCTCTGGTTCTTCGGTTGATTGCCTTCTGTGAGATTTGTGTGCCGTGCGCAACACGTCAGGGCCCAATTCATTGGGTTCAGGAGCGTATCCCGAGGGCGATCGCTGGGGGGCGGCAGAACACCAAAGCTCAGCAATGTCACCTTCCTGAGACCCAGGTAGAAACTGTGGGTCTAAGTAGACGTCTGCATCGTCCGGCTTGTGGGCCAAAACCGTTAGCACCGCACGCATGGTACTAGTTACGGGATAAAGGCAGAACCGGTATGAATATGAAATTGATCTTGCTCTTGTTTCTATGCAAATTGGTAGTTAACTTGGTGATTATCGAAATTTTAAAGGCAATAATAATATACGGAAATTATCATTTAAATTGATGCTCTATTTATAATGGATGCGGCTAGTATATATTATAAGATCTTAGTTCAAGTTGCGCTCGATCCATAACAACCTTCACAAATATAGAGTATGAAATATCAAATAACTGGAGGTGCTACATAGCGTTTAAATTTGCTTGGTTTTTTTTTCTTTCACGTTCTTTAGTGTACAACTAGCCCCCCTCTATTCATATGGTTTATGTGCTATGATAACGCATGCGTCAGCCCGCGCGTTCTTCCACATATAGGGCACGGGCACTCCATGGTTTCGTGTCTTGAATCAATGGCGGCTTGTCCGGTTTGTGGCGAAAACGCGAACGAAGCAACCATCAATTTGCATTTGGATAAGGGATGCCCGAAACCAAAGGCCCAACAGCAGCAGGAATGGTCTTTTCTTGGCGGCAAAAAGACGTCGCCAACAAGACAAACGAAGGAGCCTCGTGAGGAAGTTAATAGCCAAAATGGTTCATCTCAATCGCCAGTCGAACCGCCCAAACGGCCAGCTGAACATATAAAGTCTGAGTTAGAGCCCTCGGCTAAACGAAAACCTCGCAACTCTCAGGCTCCTTTGGCAGAACAAATGCGGCCATCATCTTTAGAAGAATATATTGGTCAGGCACATCTTATGGGCCCTGACGGGCTACTTCGCCAGCTACTCACCGCTACAAAACTACCCTCAATGGTGCTTTGGGGGCCCAGCGGAGTAGGAAAAACGTCACTGGCTCGAGTGCTGGCTTTGCAACTAAATGCGAGATTTATAGAACTTAGCGCGCCTAGTGCAGGATCCAGCGATGTGAAGCGCATAGTTTCTGAGGCACGTCATGACTGGCAACTCATGCAGCGTCGCACATTGCTTTTTCTAGACGAAATTCATCGTTTCTCACGACTCCAGCAGGATTCGTTGTTACAGGCAGTCGAGCGTGGCGATGTGACTCTCATTGGGGCCACTACAGAAAATCCATCCTTTAAACTAAGCAGTGCCTTGCTTTCTCGGCTCCGTGTATTTGTGCTGCAGCCATTATCAGCTGAAGAGCTTCAGGAAGTAGTGGATCGAGCCGACCCCAACTTACCTCAGGAAACAAAAGACTTAATTGTATCAGCTGCAACAGCAACAGGAGATGCTCGTCAAGCGTTGAATATGCTAGAAACGGTGCGTTCACTTCCTCCAGGTGCCGATCAACGGCTTGTACTAAAGCATTCGCTCGTATACGATCAACGCGGTGACTTTCATTACGACGCCATTAGCGCTTTCCATAAAAGTATCCGTGGTGGCGATGCAAATGCTGCTTTGTACTATTTAGGTCGTATGCTGGCAGGTGGTGAAGACCCTCTCTATATATCAAGACGGTTGATGCGAATGGCCAGTGAAGATATTGGTTTAGCAGATGATTCTTGCTTGCCTTTTGCTGTTGCCGTGCACACTTCTGTCCAGCAAATTGGTATGCCTGAAGCCGATGTTATGCTTGCCCATGCTGCTGTCAAATTCGCTCGCGCGCGCAAAAGCGTCGAGGTCTATAAGGCGTACAAAGCCCTGCAAAGCGATATTTCCAAAGATCCCTCTATTTCTGGAGCTCAGATTCCAGTGCATCTTCGCAATGCACCCACAAAACTTATGGAAGATCTCGGTCATGGCGCTGAATATAAGTACAACCCAGACTACATAGGACCTGTGCACCAGGAGTACCTTCCCAAAGAAATCTCTGATGCAGAGTGGTTGGGCCGGTTCCGACCAACATTAAGAGACAATTCAGCAGCCGGTGAAAAATCTTTGAACAAATAGGTGCGCTACTAATGAGCAAATTATACCATAGCTTGCCTTTATATATAATGCTTTAAGACAAATTTATCATAGATTAGTATTATTGCATTCGCTGTAAGTGACTGGGGGGGGGTGGAAAGTGGACTTGCGGCGAAATCCATCAACAGCACTACTTTGCTACATAAATATCAGAGTAATCCGATTTATGTTACATATTTTTAACTGGTTAATAGTTTGTATCAATGTCTGAAGGAGGAAGAACATGTAGCTCATTCATAGAAAAGATATGTTTTCTATCTCTCCTCTCTCCTATCTGGCAAGAGCAATAATGATAGATGGATAAGTTATAACACATACGCAGCGGTGTTTAATTCTATACGGAATATCAAAATGTTATTCAAACTCATTTTGTGTAGCGTTAAGATCAAATGTTATAGTGCTTTATATAGGTGCATGTCTACATTTTCTTTGCATCGTCTTCCTTTAATTGTCCAGACTGCTGACCTTGGCTACAGGTCGGTTGGTCATAATGTTGGCCAATCGCAAATAGTCTCCCCAGTGCACATGTGTACCGCGACGCAAGACCACTTCGGTCTCATGCTCCCAGAGCTCGCCCACAGGTACAAACTTAGCATGCGATCGGACAATGCAGAAGACAGAAGCCGCATCAGCAGCCGCAGCACGATTGTGCCAGTCGGTATCAAAGTGTTGCTCAATGAACTCAACACACTTGATGCCATAACGGACCGCACGCACATGGTCCATAGGGGATGGCAGTCCACCCTGCTGCAAGTGGCCTGGAATGGCCTCACGAGCATCGAAGCGGCCATGACTTTCAGTCTCGAAGATGGAAGTCAAGTTCGTTGTTGTGAAACCTGGCGAGGCCTGCTCATTGCGGATTACGAGACGACCTGCCCGCACACGGCCCTTGTCCTGCGCAAAGCAATTGCGCAAGTGCTTAATGTCAGCATGCATCTGTGTGAGTGAAATGCCATCTTCGGGCGTGTACACTGCATAGGCACCGCAGATCAAAGCGCACAGACTGGCAATGTAGCCAGACTGCGCACCCTGAACCTCAACAACAAACACCCGGCGACGCGTGGAGCTGGCGCTCTGCTTCACAATGTCACAGTACTGCAACAAGGCATTCAGGCATGTATCTGTACCAAGAGATGATTCAGTGCCTGGCACGTTGTTAGAGATAGTAGCTGGTAGGCATGTCATGGGAATGCGGAACGCAGGGTACGTACCGCGGGCCTGGTCGAGCATGTGAAGCGAACGGAAGGCTTCGAAGCCACCAACAATGAGCAGACCATCGATCTTAGCCTTACCAAAGTAAAAAGCAATCATGCCGTAGTCGATATCCGGCATGCTGCGGTTAGTACCAATCTCACAACCACCCTTGGCGTACCAAGAGCTTATGTCGTGCCAACTGATCTCATGGAACGACTCATGACGAGCCAGTCCGGACCATCCATTATAGACAGCGACAGGTGTGTGACCCTTGGTAAGACAGTACGAGGCAGCGGCAGCAACGGCCTGGTTCATGCCACCTGCGGGAGCACCACAAGCAATAATGGCAATGCGACGACCAGATGATGGCTGCTGGATATCTGAACGTGAAATGGTCAAGTAATTACGCAGGTGCTCGTTGAACTCAGCGTCACGTAGCGAACGAGCGCGCTCGAAGTTCTTCTCCTTAATGGCCTCAGCAACCATACCGGTCTCCTTGACTGCGTCCATGAGATTGACACGTACAAGCTTGTTCTCCTTGATACCAATCATGGGTGACGGGGTATCAGGAGTAGACTCCAAGATGGCCTCGATAGCCTCAGCACCTTGTAGCGTAGCCAGCGTACGATCGCTGGCCACGGCTGTACCACCACGCTGGACATGGCCAAACGTCGTAACACGTGTATCGAAGCCGATTTCTACAAGAGCGTCCTTTACGGCCTCAGGCGTGATGGCCTGTAGCTCATCATCGATAGCACCCTCAGCGACAATGACGATGATGCGGCGAGAGCCCTTTGCACGGTGTCGCTGTACAACCTTATTCATTTCACTGGCCCACGAACCAGCAGAAGGAGGCAGCTCCGGGATAAACACATAATCTGCTCGCGTAGCAATGGCAGCCATTAGAGCGAGCCAACCACAGTGGCGGCCCATGACTTCGATCACGAAGGCACGCGAGTGAGAGTCGGCAGTGGCCTGAATCCAATCGACGTTTGTGCAGATACGGTCCAGGGACGAGTAAGAGCCTATAGTCGAATCAGTTAAGGCCATATCATTATCGATGCTTCCAACAATGCCCGCAATGTATAGATGACCGTGGCGCTCCTGCTGCTCCTTCGAAATGCGACCAGTCTTGGCGAGCTCATCAATAAGACTTGGCCAGTCATTTCGCAAAAAGTTAGCACCTGTAAGCGAGCCGTCACCGCCAATAACTACGAGGGCATCAATACTGTTCTTAATCATATTGAAGCAAGCAGTTAGACGACCCTCACGGTCACGGAACTCCGGGCAGCGGGCGGTACCAATAAGCGTACCACCAAACGAGAGCCAGCCCCGCACGTCGTCCCACGACATCTTCTTCATATCGTCCTTAATGAGGCCTGCATAACCTTCATGAACGGCAAATACGTCACATTTCTTGTAAATACCGTAACGTACAACGGCACGCACCGCAGCGTTCATACCAGGCGAATCACCGCCTGAAGTAAGTACGGCGATGCGCTTGCGAGGCTCACCCTCGATTTCAGGCACTGCTGGGAAGCTATTCTCAGACTGGTCAAGCAGGTCACCGACAACGTTCTCGTCATCATTGTGAGCAACCTGCAAAGGCTTGGCAGTAGGCTTGATGTTGCGCGTCGAAGCACCAGCGCCAGCACAAGAAAAGCCGATTAGGTTGCCAAGCGGGTCAACCAAGAGAATCGTCTCAGGATCGCCAAATTTAGGGTGTGCTTGACGTGGTCCACCGCATATATCATGGTGAGTGCTCCTTACGACCTCGGGAATCTCAGCCACAGGGAACATAATGGCGGTACTTAGGCCCCGCCAGTCATGCGTCTCGGCAACATCAATAAGTTCCATCCGCTTTGCCAAGCTTGCCTCCTTCGTCGGAGCATCGGGGGCAAGGCGCAAGAAAACAACAGACATCTCATCACCTTTACGACCCTGTAAAATTAATGTATCTTCCTCAATACTTTCCTGAGCACGGTGAGGGCCTCCACCATGCTCAACATCCTTGGCCGACCACTCTGCGTTGAGGATAAAACCAAGGGCTTCATAGAATGAACGAGTTCGGTGAAACAGCTCCGTGTCGGAGGTCACAATACTTGCCGATGTTGATCCAACCGAAAACATTTTGCTGTTAGCGCGGCCGTCACAAACACAGGTAAGCCGTTAATATACTAGGTAGTTGGGGATGATTCAGGGTAGGGGCAGTGATGTCATGCGTATTGCTGCGAATCGCACCGTTAAGAATATTATGCACGTGAGAGCTCAGTATAGATAGTACATAGAGCGATGATAAAGAGACGGTAAATTGAAGATATAAGCGTACACTGTCTGTAGAGCTGTTACTGAATTGAAACCGTATTTCATTTTAGAAGCACTTATATGGTTCTAACTCTCATTCGCCATAAACTCTAGCTTGCTCTAGAGGTTATTGGGTCACGTGCACGCCCGCTTAAACGATCAGCGCAACTCGTAATGCCCGGTTTCTAAAACGATGTGTGTCTGGCTAAACGACTGTACACGAAAACACGCCCCAGATCTTAGGTTCTCAGTGCTCTAAATTAATTTTTGGTTCAGTTGGGCAGATTTGCGCCTGACTATTCTATCGTGGGTTTGTATTTGCATATACTAGATGCCCTATATGCATATATGTGTATATAGATTTGCTGCAGATCAAGTTAGTAAACGCGTAACGTTGCATCATGGAGAAAGTAGAAACCGTTGCTTGCTTCAACGGAACCAGATATTCTGGGCAATTGAGGATATGTTTCTATTGACTCTGGCTACTTCTGAAGACTAGATTGAGTTACTCATATTATATACCAAGGTTTCCAGTTGCTACAAGTGGTGTAATGATTAATTAACGCTTACATACTTCGTCGATTTATATAAATAGTTCGTCGCTGAGCTTACCACGATAAGTATCAGTAACTGAATTATCCATAGATTAAGTGTTGTTCAAAGCGTTATTCTGAGATCTCGGCACTCAATTGTAATTACAAGTGGTGGTTCATACTAGTATTATGCCGTCGATGTTCACATAACTTCAATATAATATTTTAGTGCGAATGGTTATAAAAAATAGCGGTTCTTACTAGTGTCATTCCATTTCCATTGATATATATATATATATATATATATTCAACTTGCATTAAACATGCCAATGCCTTCCTAATACTGGCCATTCGTGCTTGATAGCATCCATTATTATAATTTTCAAACATGTATTGCTCACGCCGGCAAGGCTCTTCTACCGTCAAGAGAGATCGCTATTCAATACTGGGGCGTGGCGTGCGTGCATAATCAGAACTTTTCAGTATCATGACAGTATCGTGGAGAAACTTTTTTTGAAGTTATCTAACAACATCAAATTCATAGCGACAATATTAAGTACAGCAGCGTAGAAAAGCAAAAAAACAACAACCAAGGAATACAAGTGTATTAGCCTAGAATTTGTGTAGGAAAAAAATTGTGAGTGACACGAACGACTCTAAAAGTTCAACGAATAATAAATCTTAACCCTCTAAATAGAATTCCCTCAAACTATACCGCTTGGCCACCATTCATTATGCTATACGTATATGTATCACGTGATGTGTTCATTAGACCCTCAGGCCTCATCATCCGATTTTTCACCAAAAGCTCTCCACAATGGCCCCCTCCGCGCGTCCCGAAAATGTGCTTCAACGCGCGAAGGAGTTAGAGGCAATGGACAAGGGCAGTGCTGCTCTTGATGCTCTGTACGAGACGGTGCTTTCGAAGCGTGCGCGTAGCATGACGCTGCAGCAGCTCGAGCCTGTTTTCCTCAAGTTCGTGGACCTTGCCGTTGAGTTGCGCAAGGGAAAAGTTGTGAAGGATGGTCTTCACCAGTATAAGAAGCTGCTTCTTGCGCTGACAACATCGCAAGGTGACCAGGGTGTCGTGGCTCTGGAACAAGCCGTGGAGCGTCTTCTTTCCCTTTCCGAGGAGCGTGTAACGCGTGCTCAGCAGCAGGCCGAGGAGGTCACTGTTGACGACGACCTTGAAGAAGAGAAGTCACCGCAGGATATTCTTCTGGCTATGGTCAGCTCTGAGGAGGCTAAGGACCGTACTGACCGCGAGGTGGTTACGCCATGGCTGAAGTTTTTGTGGGAAAACTACCGTAGTGTGCTAGATGTGCTGCGTAACAACTCTAAGCTTGAGACCAGCTATGCTAATGTTGTGCAAAAGGCTTTCGGGTTCTGCATGCAGTACAACCGCAAGACAGAGTTTCGTCGTCTCTCTGAGCTGCTGCGCACGCATCTGCAATATGCGGCAGCCCAGTCTAAGGCGTACCACGCAGACCTTGTGTCTGCACGCGCTGCTGCGCTTAAGCAGTCCGGCTCGAAGGATGTTTCGGCTGCCCAAGTTGCTGCTCAGATGCCGCCTAGTGCGCCAGCACATCCGATTGATTTGAGCGATGGCGACACGTTGCAGCGCTTTTTGGATACACGTTTTGAGCAGCTTAATGTCGCTGTCAAGATGGAGCTTTGGCAAGAGGCTTTCCGCTCCGTCGAGGACATCCACACCTTACTGAGCGCTACGCGACGTCCCATTCCCGTCGGCTCTATGGCCACCTACTATGAGACTTTGGCCCGCATTTTCGCCGTTTCTAACAACCATCTCTTCCACGCGGCAACCTGGTTCCGCTATTACGCCATGGTTCACACGCGCCGGGGCCCCAGCGCCGAGCTGCGCCGCATTGCGTCATTCTTCCTGCTCAGCGTTCTGTGCATTCCACGCAATGAGCAGCCGGCCCTGACGGGCCGCGCTCGCCGCTGGATGGCTCTCATCAATCTGCAGCGCTTCCCGTCACGCCAGGCCCTACTTGATGCTGCTCTGCAACGCAATGTGCTTGACTACGCCAATCCTGAGCTCGTCGAGTTGTATACGCTGCTTGAGACGCCTCAGTTCGAGCCGCTAACTTTGCGTGAGGACCTTGGCACCCTTGCGCCAAAATTGGCTGCGGAGTCTACGTTCAAGCCATACTGGACGCCGCTCTTTAGTGTTATTGCGACGTCAGTGTTTGATGAGCTTGCCAAGAGCTACAATGAGGCTAAGCTATCTTTTGTGCTGAACCTTGTGGCTTTGCCTGAGCCATTTGCTGCATCCAAGGCTGAAATTGAGCGTGTGCTGGTTCAAGGCTCTACACAACAGGGATATCGTGTTCGCATTGATCATGCCAAGGGTACCGTGCGATTTGTCGACTCACTAGCGTCGCCGCTTCCGGGCACGGCAGGAGCTCTACTGCGTGAGGAGGTATTTGCTTTGGCCCAGGCCTTGGCTCGGGCTCTGGGTACGACTCCTCGGGCTGTACAGGGCGACCTTGCCGCCGAGTCGCGTGAGTTCGCGAGTCGTAAGGAGCGTGAACACACTCGGTTCGAACAGCGCGAGAAGGAGCGCACACAAAGAGAAGAGGAGCAAGCTCGTGAGCGTGCGCGCAAGTCTGAGGAGATGCGTGCTGCTACTGAGGAGCGTCTCGCCCGTGAGGAGGCTGAGCGTGCTGCAGCTCTGCTCAAGAAGGAGACCGCTGAAATTGCTTTGGCTGAGAAGCGGAAGTTGGCGGAGTCCATCAATGCTAAGGGACATCTTACTGTAGATCTTGATGACCTTGAGAATATCACGACCGAGGAGTTGCAGAATATGCAGGTTCAGCAGCTTGACCAGGAAGCGCGTGGTCTTGAGCAGCGCATGGCTGGTGTAGCCCGCCGCTACGACCACACTGAGCGTGCTCTGCGCCGCGAAGAGGCAAAGCTTTGGCGTGCTGACGCCGAGGCCCAGGCTGAGCGCGATCGCGATGCTCATAAGAAGCGTAGTGATGCTATTATAACGGGCTCGCGCCGTACATACGAGGCTGGTCTAGCTTATGCCGAAAGGTTTACACGCGTGCGTGGTGCTTATGCTGATTACATGACTAGCTTGAAGAGTGCGCATGAGCAGCGTGTCAGCGAGCTACAGGCGAAGAATGCTGAGGCTCTTGAGAAGGCGAAGAGCAAGCGCATTGCTGAGGTAAAGGCTGAGCGTGAACGGATTGAGAAAGAAGAGGCTGAGAGGGCTGCCGCTCAGCGTGCTGAAAACGAACGAGCCGCCAGCGAGTGGAAGCGCCCGACACAAACGGCCTCTGTTCCTCCTAATGCTGCTGCTGCTCCTCCTCCTTCCAATCCGAATGTATTTGTTCCCTCGTTCAAGAGAATGGGTGGCGCTGCGCCGCCAGCGGCCCGAGGCGCAAGTCCTTTTGGCAGCGCGACGCCTGGCGTTCCAGCTACGGGCACGCCTTCTACCTCTCGCGGCGCTAGTCCGTTTGGTGCCGCAAAGCCTGGCGTTCCAGCAACAGGTGGTGCCAGTCCGTTTGGTGCCGCAAAGCCTGGGGCTCCAGCAACAGGCGGTGCCAGCCCGTTTGGCGCGGCAAAGCCGGGAGCTCCAGCAACAGGTGGTGCCAGCCCGTTCGGCGCGGCAAAGCCAGGTGTTCCAGCAACGGGACCCGTGGGTGCTAGGCCAGGCGTGCCAAGACCGGCTGGGTCTGCACCAGCAGCGCCTGGTGCCGCTCCGGTTGGTGGCGCCTCTGCTGGTCCTCGCGCTAGTCCATTTGGTGCGGCAAAAGCTGGAGCTCCGGCAACAGGGCCCACCAGTGCAAACCCCGAGGCAAAAAAGGATGCACCGGCGCCCGCCGGTGGCAAGTACGTTCCGGTGTGGAAGCGTAATCAACAGTCGTAATAGCGAACATAAAATAATTTAGCTACATTGAGATTATATTATGAAATACGGTTGTTATTTGCAGTTGGTTTGGTAGAAACACACACACACACACACACACACACATATATATATATATATCACTAAATATTGTACAACAATTGTAATCCTGTTACTTGAGAGACCAAGAGCAGAAGTGTTTTTTCCAAGATATTGTAATTGAGTGTTCTAGAGTGGACAATAATACTATATTTAACGATATAACTAGTTGCGCTGAATTTTGTTATCGAATGGCACAGCATCGCCTGGTGTGTACGGAGGTGGCTGCGATTGGGTCTTAGTTGCTGGGTCCTCAGAAACCGCCGCTGTAGCTGCAGAATTCGTGTCTGTAAGTGGTGCACTGTCTGCGGGTGCGGTGCGTGTAGAAAATTGGTGAGAAATCGCAGCGTGAGCATTGTTCGGGGCATTTTCTTCCGGAAGATCAGCCGGATCAGGAAGCTGAACTGGATCGGCTGGCACGGCAGCACCATTCTCAGGATCCATATTGTCTGGGACCGGCTCATATCCACTACGCGACGGGACACGAGTGTAACGAGCATGCACAAGATAATAGACAGCGTGAATAAACCCGCAAATAGGGATGATCAGAGTCAGAACGAGGTTCAGCCAGAATTTCTTAGAGCAAACTCCGAACTCTATACCTACAGACCAAAAAGGAATGAAAACGGCCAATATAATGAGCCAAAACAGGCGATTTGGGGATTCTGCAACGGACGACATACTCAATAAGTGTTGCTAGGAGTAACCAAGCCAAAACCTATGAGGGCAGAACAAAGAGGCTGACAGTGGCAAAGACCACGTGCTGGACATACGCCTATCTGGGGGGGGTATGGGCATTATGGGTTACACTGCTGGGCTTATCATGCCGGTGGCGGTATCGTGCGGGCAGTAGTTTTACTCACGTGATGTGGTCCTGGAAGACCCTGGGGTTTGGGCTCGGCCACACGATTTAGTGTTTAGCGGTGAAATACTTAAGTAGCTCAGTGGTTCACCCTCTATGGCGGCCGCCGCACACCTCTATGCCGGGTTTCTGGGCGGGCTTGCCTCGTCCGTGGCCCTGCAGCCTCTTGATCTTCTCAAAACCCGTGTCCAACAGGGCTCACAGGGCTTCATGGCCGTGCTAGGCGATGTGCGGTCACTGAAGGACGCGTGGCGGGGTACGCTGCCTTCAGCGTTGCGTACTTCAGTTGGAGCCTCGCTCTACTTGACTCTTTTGAACCGTGTTCGCCAAGCCCGGGCTGAAACAGACGTATCTGTCCGTGCTAGCTCGGTATTACCTCGACTCTCTGCCATGAACAACGTTGCCACTGGCGCTTTTGCTCGCGCCACTATTGGTTTTATTATGATGCCAGTGACTGTTGTGAAGGTAAGATTCGAGTCATCGTTGTTTAAGTATACGTCAATGCTTGAGGTTGTACGTGATATTGTCCGAGGTCCTAGTGGATGGCGCGGCTTATTTGCAGGATATATTGCAACTGCTAGTCGTGACGTACCATACGCCGGTCTTTATATGTTGTTTTATGAATCTGCAAAGGACGGATTACAACTGTCGTGGCTTCCTGGGCCGGCAACAAACACAATGGCAGCTGTAGGCGCAGCGGTTGGAGCGACAACCATAACTGCCCCATTCGATACAATTAAGACCCGGGTTCAGGTGAGTCGTGCTCCGATCTCGTTTGCCACTGCATTCTCGCAGATAATGGCGGAAAACCGCGGCATGCGTGCCCTTTTCGATGGACTAGGTCTTCGGCTCACTCGCAAAACATTAAGTGCTGGAATCAGCTGGTGTATATACGAGGAAATCGTGAGACGAATTAGTGAGCCACATGCTTGATTATTATCACCACTGTGGCTTGTTTTCTCTTATGAGGGCTTGTGATGGACATTTAACTCAGTTTTGATTTGGTTTTCTTTTTTGGTTTTGTTTACTTGGTGCTTTCTTGTTGTTGATCGGGCACACCTTGAGTTCCCTTTAGATTGCAATTTTGACCCTTCTAAATGCCCTCGATATCTCTTCACTTGGTCTTAAAGAAATCTGGTATGACGAATGCTATAATACAAGCCTCGCTGCCTCCTCCTTCAGGTGCTTTTTTTTTTCTTTCTTTCTTTGATGCGTGTGTGCATGTGTGTGTATTACTGCAAAAAAAACTTAGCATTTTCATTTGCACACTTTCAAAATATAAAATATCTGAGTGCACCTTTTTCTTTGATTTCACGTTCATCCATTCTCATGTTAAACTTCACGACACAACTCAAAACAGTTTAAAGTTCAAAGTGCTCACTATGAACTCGGTATACATTTAAAGCATTGTACATAGTATATATTTCATTATAAATGTTCGAATTTTTGTGGTTGTAACTATTCTACTCGGGAGACTTCTTCTAGCGTCGGCACCGACGAAGCTGCTCCAGGACGGGTCACTGCAATACCTGCAGCTCGCACAGCAAATTGCAGACGCTGCTCCATAGACTTCTTTGTATCGAGCAGTTGCGACACAAATGCAGCTAAAAATGTATCGCCAGCTCCGGTTGTATCCACTACCTTTTCAACCCGTGAAGCTTTGACGTAGCCCGAGCCATTTTCGTCCAGCCATACAACACCACGCGCACCTAAAGTGATTACGCAAAGGGAAGCTGTTTGACGAAGTATTGGAAGTGCATTCAGTGCTTCCTGCTCGGTGGAAACCGTTAAGGACGTAAGCGCACTTGCCTCACTCTCGTTGACTACGAGAACATCAATATGAGGCCAGTCTGATAGGGGGATATCAGGTAAAGGACTCGGATTCAGTACTGTACGCGGCCTATTTGATAGCTTTGGTGCAGTACGAAGGACATGTAGTGTAGTTTCAAGTGGGATCTCGTTCTGCAATACTACAAACTCAGCATCCGACCACACACTATCGTCAAAACGGCTGACCAAGACCTGCTCGTTAGCTCCGCCATATACCAGAATTCGGTTCTCTCCATTCTCCTCAACAAGAATGGTGGCCACGCCTGTCCGTACATCGTCTAGCATGGCTACATTCTTCACATCTACACCTTCATTCTTCAACCCGTCAAGCAACTCTGGTCCGAACGCATCACGACCAACGCACCCTACCATTGCGACATCAGCAGCTGCTGGAGGAACCAGTCTGCGCAACGCCAGGGCCTGGTTCGAGCCTTTACCGCCCCGATGCGTCGCAAAGCCAGCTGCCTTCACCGTCTCACCGCCCTGAGGAACAGTTTTCACTGAAGTAACAAGGTCATAGTTTAACGAGCCAACGACTACTACACGAGCGGTCATATTGAAATTTACCCACACAAACTTGAGTTTTAACGTATCAATTCCGGGCACCGAGTGTGCTGGATATTTACGACAAGGCTAGGGTTGCGGCGGTGGTCAAGAGCGAAGGGCAGGGCCCAGGGTTGCCTGGAAATTGCGGAGGTAAACTGATCTGTCGTATCTGAGTTCTCTTCATATTTTTACTTTAGTTTTAATTACAGCAGAGTGGTTTATTCAGTTTTATCCAAAATTTGGGATTAGGCTGAGTTTTTATGGTTTCTTCATGTGGTACTTGATTAGCATGCATAGTATCACTGTACAGGGGAGTCTAGCAAAGACCGATGTTTTATTCAATCAGATACATCTCAGGCCTCTTTGAATAGTTGGAAGAGCGCTTGTTTCTTTTTCTTTTTTTTTTTAAAATAAAACATATTTAGAGTATTTTGCTATAAGCGTCTTCAGCACTACAGTATTACTCTATCTTTACGAATTAGGGGTGAAGTGTGCAGACGACACAAGGCCTAAACGACAGAACAAAGCAACTCTGCGCTCGCTTTAGCAAAACAAAAGCAAAATCAACGTACGAGCTACAGGCTTAGCAATTTTTATGTACAAATCGAGACTCTAATCCAGTAAAAACAGCTCAGTCTCAGCTTAAGCCTGCTGCAGGCGCGTCACGTAAACCTGTGATGTCAGATTCCATGCGGTCATGAACTTTTGCACACAGTTCTGCGTGCACTGTTGCTCTGAGGTGCTCACGGACGTACCAGGGACCGCAAAGCATAGCTGAAAGCAGTCTTTAGTCATGTTGTTCACGAGCTCAGTGACATCGGCGGTCGCAATCTCTTGGGCTGTCTGCTCCTTGATTTTTTGTTGCAGCTGCGATCCCGGGGATGAAGGCGCAGGCTCGCTTTTCCGACCAAAGAATGCCATGGTTTCTTACTTCGTCTTCTTACTTCGTCTTCTTGACTTGACCAGTTTTGTAGAGCCAACGTCCCAGCGTTACAAAGCATCTCTAAAAACCACCGGAAACTAATTTAATTTATTTGGGCCATTGCCAACACAGAGCATCGTAAAGCATTTGTGCCTAATGCAGACCCGCGTGTTCCCGGCCGAAGTGTTTGCAAGGCTTGCCCCAGATGTGTATTTTGAAAGACATCTCCAACAAGGCAAACGCCCTACTGGTCGAGGCATGTCCGAAGCCCGACCCCTCGATATACGCCGTGATGGTTCTCTGAGCCTTCCTGACGCACTAGGCTCGGCAGTTGTAAGGGCTGGTAATTCGACTGTGGTTTGTGGGATAACTGGCGGAGTCACAAGCTTCGAGGGCCGCGGCGGTGTCTATGCAAACGTAGAAATTCACCGCGGCGGTCATGCTGGTAACCCCACTGCCGAGGAGCAAGTGCTCACAATGACTACACATAGACACATTGAGGCAGCCAAAATCGATCGCAAGAACTTCTTTATCAGTAAGGACCGTGAGCTTTGTCTCATGGCCCAAATCATTGTGCTCTCACGCACTGGTCCATCCATGGACCTCGTGTGGGCAAGCCTGAGAGCTGCTTTGCAGGACTGTCGTGTTCCTGTTTTTGTTCAAGATGAACGTACGCTTGAAATGGTCCCAACAAAAGAGTCGCGACTACTAGAACTACCCAGTACATTAGCTGTCGATCATCGAACATATGGAGTGACAAGAGGAATCGTAATTGCTGATATTGACGGTGCTGTTGAGGAAGAGTGTGTGCCTGACCGCATTTGCATAGCTCGCAATGAACTTGGAAATCTCGCGTCTTTCAGCTTAATCTCGCCCAATGGGTGCTGCTCGGCTCAAGCGATTGAACACGCACTTGCATTAAGCCGACAAAAGTCTGCATGAAACATATAATACGTTATTATTGATTATTGATTATTGATTATTGCTGAGTGGCCAGTGAAGGTGGGTTTACCACACATGAGAGACAAAAAACAGAAAAAAAAAACATAACAGCTATAACGAGAAAGTCTCTGCCTGGCGCGGGCGTGGTGGCATAGACGTTATGTCAACATATATGGTGAGACTCTTGTTTCTATCTATTGAGGACTCTCATTCACCCACCTTTAGACGATTCGAACTCTCTCGGTAGTGAATGGGCTTCTTTATTGTATATCATAATGGATCTAATACCTGTTTTGTGATGTTCATCATATCTCAGCGACTCGAATTAAAAAGCTTCCTTCTTCTCAATAACATCAATAATCCGTTCTATATCCAACGCCTCTGTAAACATGCGTTGCATTTTCTCGTTTTGGGCCTTTGCCTCAGCAGACAGAAGTCCTTGGAAATCAATTGCCTTCTCTGGTGATATAGTTAGCCGCTTCTGCTTAAGCACATACTTTGCAATACCGTAGGCGTGAATTTGGTTATGAGAACCCCGGAAAATCGTAAGCACAAACAACCATTTCCCTGTCCACCCAATTATGCGTGACTCCACATCGTAAAAGACATAAGGCTTGATCTCCTTTCGAAACACAAGACCCACCGATCCAAGAGGAGAATAAACAAACTCGTAGTTTCTCAAAACGGGACCTGCGGGATCATTATATGTACGCCAGAAGTCCTTGAGAACCTCCGTCAAGAGATTAGCGCGCGAAATGTCCATATCTGAAAAGTACGTTGAATTAGATTTGTGCATATTGAAATCCATCTCAACGAGTGGCGTGAATGTTCTAATTGATACTGGCGCAAACACGTTACGCGGTTTGCGTGCACGCTGCACATACATGTTTTTTAGAACATAGTAGTAGAAACGCAGATGGAAGACAAAGGGAACCGCTTTGTAGTTGGCGAGAATAAGAGCACCAAGCGAAAGGACTGTCAGTGACGGCATTTAATCTTCCTTCAATCTCCCCTGCCTAAAAGTAAAAGTAGCCAGAGATTCCCCGTAGCTTATGGCTGTACCCTTTCAACCGAGGCCTTAGGACTAGGGTAGATAATGGGATAGGATAGTGGGATTGTCGTAATACCTTCTGCATGGGCCTCTTTACCGGCTTCATCCATCAACGGCATGCCAGACACCACTTCACGAAATAATTGAATGACGTCACATTATCAGGACGCCATTCGTATTAGTTACTTGCCCAATGAACCATGTAAATAGTTATATAGATCAATGGCAACAACTGCAGGGCAACTACTGAAGGGCAACTCAAGTGTTACAGCATACACAGAGAACATTGACTCACAATTGCGGAATTAAGTGTGATATATGACGGTGCTTGTCATAGAGAAACACTAATACAGGCGAGGTAGTAAAAACTAGATAGTAAAAACTAGGTATACAAAACTCTATTAAGATGCTATTTGGCAGGTCCCTTGGATTTGCCTTGGAAATGCTTACTTTTCTTGCGTGACCTCTGCTCAGGTACCCGCTTAAACTTGCGGCTATCTTTACGGCTCATCTGTGTTGGATCTCGCGCTCCCTTTCCGCCTTCCCAAAACCGAGTACGCCGAATCGTGTAATCATGGTCACAAGCTTTGCACTTTTGACTGAACCGTTGCTCGCGAGAACAGAACCCACATAGCATGCGGTTTGCTTGCTCGGCAGAATGATGCATCTCCATATCGTGACATCGGTCGCATGCGAAAACCCGCTGACAACAACTGAACCGGAACCATCGCTGTGATCGACGGTAATGTGCACATCTACCCTCATTAGGCAGCGGCTCGCCGCCTTTGAGGTTCAGACGCTGCTTCGGAGCCGTCTCGGGCAGCTTACTCCGCTGAGTGCGTTTAGCTGCAGCGTCAATAGTTTCCGTCGACAGCAACGAGAAGTTGAATAACTCGATCCTGAGACTCATTTTAGCATGACAGTTCCGACAATTCTGCAATTTCAAGGCACCAAAATCCACGTTCTTGAATACTGGCGTCGGCGCCTGACATTGGCCACACATGGCACCGTAAGACGACGGTAGAAGGTCAATAGGTCTGCCACCATCGACATCAAGATATCCAGCAGTATGGCTCATTGAGTGCAGGAATTCTTTGCGAAATGCCACCATGAGCGGTAGGTCGCACTTTTGGCACAGTTCGACCTTTGGTTTCGAAGGACGCCCGTACTCACCACTCTGTATATTCTGAAATGTGTGCGCAAACTTACAACGTCCACACTGGAACATCAAATTCATGCTCACAATCTCGCAAACCGCAATGTTGACAAGCGACATATCTGGAAAGAGAATCTCAGTCCCCTCACGCTTAGGCTTGGCCATATCGCGCGAGCCACCTCCCATGTCAATATCTTCATCATCCGAAGCATGCTTGTACTCTGCTTCAGTCTCAGATCCGGAATCAGTCTCAGCTTCCGAATCAGACGAAGAATCTTGATGTGAGCCTGGTGCTGGACCGAGTGCAGAATCGGACTCCGAGTCCGAGTCTGAGTCTGAGTCTGAGTCCGATTCCGAGTCATTCTGTGGCTCCGTAATATCTAGAGAATTCAGTAATGCTACAGGGTCCTCTGGTCCTACTGTCTTAGACTTCGGTGTTTCATGGGTCTGATTTTCAGATACAGCCTGGTCCCTAGGCTTCGTAATAGATTCTGGAGCCGGCTTCTGAACTTGCTGTTTTGCCTGAGAGGCAGATGGTTTATTGCCATTGCTGCTGTCACTAGGAGCACTAACACCGCCACCACCTCCACGCACAATAGTCACAGTTCGAACAGGCGGCAAAGCTAGCAGATCTTCAAGCTCTAGAACCAAACACCGGATGCGGTCAAGAAGCGGGCCTTCATATTTAGAAAAGGCTCGCTCTATATTTGTTGCATGTCCACGCGCAATTTCCTTATTGTTTATCAAGATGCTACAAGGATTACCTTGATGTGGATAATGACGAGAGACACGCAGATCGAAATCAAGAACAGAAATGTCGTACAAGAAATCGGGACTCAGTGGTACTAGAATCTGGTATAGTTCTGGGTCGATCTGAAATGATTTGTACGCCTTACTTACAGCATCGAGCTCTAATTTGCGTTGTGACTTCTTTTTCTCGAAATACGGACGTCTTCCTCCGCGACGTCCCCCACGCACACCCTTACGAGCAGGTGCTGCACCATTTGGCTTTTCGGAAACAGTGGCGTCCATAGCAAACGAACAACGTTACTGTTTCGGCGATTTGTGGCAAGCTGAGCAGACACCGCCTAGATAAACTGGGACATGTGACTCTTGTGCATCCTATCCTATTGTGAGCGGCTAGCCGGCGGCGTCTTATCGGTGCTTGTAAGTGGCAATGAAATATTAAAAGGAGGAAATAAAAAAAAAAAAATCATAACTCAAGTGTGATCCATCCGGGCCAAACAAGCTCATCACGAATTACTTTGCGTAATTGCTCCAGCACGAATTTCTCAACTTTTCCTACATTGCGTAACACAGCGCCATGATCTGAATTATCACCAATCTCGCTTTCAATGTGCATATTTTGAATCACATTTGCACGCTCACTGGGTACAACCTCAGAGCCATTCAGGTCACTTAATATACTTATGTGGATGCGGTTGCGAATGTGGGCAGCCACAATAAGCGAATGAATATCAATCCCAGTTATGCGGATAGCCAGCGGCAGCGAGATAAATGAAGGCGCTGGATAGTTCATTAATAGTTTGACAGAAATAGCCAATTGCATGTCACCTGCATATTTTAGTTCGACAAACGTCTGCATATCAAACGGGTCCGAGTCTTTCTTTTTGTCGCCGCTCGATCCAGGCCCAGACTCAGGCGTAGAAGTACGCTCATCACCATACATAGCGTAATTATAAGTGCGACCTGACGACGATGGAGGGAACATTCCTGGGGACGCGTTATCATGCACAATCGTCGTACTATCAGCGTGGTCCTCGTCCATGACTTCTTCACTCGTGGAACGACTACCAGGATCTCCTTCACTTTCTAGCTCATCCAATTCACGGTCATTCTCGTAAAACTCCTCGAAAGGGTCCGAAAAGTGTTTTAAAGTTACTTCCGGCGGTGACGAGCCTAACTTGAAACTAGATACAGCCAACGACTCGATGAACGGAGGAAGTGCAATGCTCTGAAACTGCGAGTGAAGAAATTCGCAGATTCGCGCCTCAATCTGCTCGCTGTCTTCGGTGAGTTGCTCCCAATTGAAGTGAATAGACATTGACCATACTAAACCAAGTCCTTCTAAAAGGAACCAGCGATGATGACAAACTTAGCGGTGAAGAGACTGGGATTTAGGGGATTCAGGTTAGAAGTCGCAAAAGTAAGAGGCTTGAAACACTAACTTATGCACCAGATAGAATTTCGTTATCATTTATCCATTTTAAAGGAGAGAAAAAAAGTTACAGTATATATACATACATGTTTTTATCGCATATATATCTTTATATGCTTGGCTTTCAAGTCACCACAGTAGTGGCTCTAAGTTAAGAGGAATTATTGACCCAAAATACAAGAATATAGAGCTCACCAACTGATAAACTACGGACCCAACTCAAACCTATGCAAATAAATACAGTCTATTTCTAACTCCAGCTCGCAAACGCACACAGCTGAATTTATTCTTTGCCATACGCGACCCGTGCCAAGTCACGGGACACACACCCCTTAGGAGACCTCAGGAATCTCGTGTTGACGTTTGCGCGTAACGTGGCGTATGCATGATTTGCTTAAATAAGCACAGACACGCTGCACGCCTAGGTGACAACAAAAACAAACCAAATTAACATTGTGGGATCACTGTGTGGACTTTCATGGCCACGGATTCAAGCGCCATGCAGTCGCAGTCATTATTACCAGCATCGGCTGGTATTGGTGATGAAGCAGCAACGAACGACAGCTCTATGCAGGGCTCAAGCTCTACACCTGAGCGGCCAGTGACACCGCCACAGCCGGCCCCAACACAACTTCCTGCCATGCCAAAGACACCAGACACTTCTGTGCATGTCCCAACGTTTCGCACGCCTGTCAATTCTGGTCCGGAGGCTGGCCCGGATGCGGCTTCTGTGTATTTGAGCAGTCCTATCCGGCGTGCACGTCATACCAGTCTTCTTGCTGGTGTCACGATGACTCCTGGTAGACCATATATGCGCCAGGGCCCCCCAAGTAGTCCATTCAAAGCCGCACGACCTGCTTCGGGCGGCCGTGTCTCGCTGTCTCGTCCTCAGAGTGTACCAAGCGTGCCGATGCAGTCCTTTTTCATGACTGTAGAGCAGGCAGCAGAAATTGACAATCTAGACACGGCAAAAGAGGCTCTGATCAAATCAATCGAGCAGGGAGACGCCTTTCGCAAGAATTCACAGCAACTGAGAGCCATTGCGAACCAGGCTGTCTTTCAACATAAATTGCTCGCCATTGAACGCGACGAAACGGAACAGCGTTTCGAAGTCGAGGCCAACATTCATCGCAAAGAAATAGAGAAACTGGTTGTGGACATTATGGGATACTCAGATAAAAGCATGAATATCGACCAGATCCGTCGGCGGCTCAAGCGCACGAAGCAGCGGCTCAAGGAAATGGAAGAGCTGGTGGCGATGCGCGACCATCATATCGCTGAACTTCAAGCCCAAATTGCACACCAGCAAGTACGAGAGCAGGCCCAGTACCATCATTTCCAGGCACACCAGCAGGCCCAGCAGGCCCAGCAAGCCCAACAGGCCCAGCAAGCCCAGCAGTCGCTGCCGCAACAACAATATATTCAATCCATGCACCACGAAAACCAGAGTCAAAACCAAAACACAGGTCAGAACCCGAACCAGACTCAGAATCAAACTCAAAATCAGACTCAAATCCAGGCTCAAACACAGAATCCAAACCAGACTCAGAAAGAGGATCAGAAGCAAGACCAAAAACACCAAATGTCCGATATACCCTTACCATCTCAGCCCATTCAAGGATCTCAGCAGTCATCGACAGGTGAAAGTCAAACTGAAAAGCCCCGTCCACCGCCAATAAACACGGAGCTATCACCTTCTCCTACAGGAGAGCCTTTGAGTGCACTAGAGATGCTTGCGAGCCAAGTTCTCAGTAGTGAGATACAACGCCCACGGCAGTCTGCCACATCCAATCAACAGGCTCCTCCGCCTGCTCCACCAACGAATGGACCACAGATATACGGGTCTTCGCCATTCTCATCACCATACTACTCACCATTCTCGCCCTATGCTGCCATGCCACCACAGTACTATAGACCCGCACCCATTTCGCAGCCCCAATTTGGGTCACCTGAGAAACGCCGCCGTCCTTCAAGTAGCTCTACAATATCAGCACCAAGTGACGATGATACACTTGAAGATGCACAGCTCGGCTGAGGCTAAGGAGTAGCTGCGCATTCTGGCTCGGAACTTAGATTTCAATGGTCTACTTCTCCTGCACCGGTATTTGCAACTATAGTATCATACTATGACTTTTTATAGCTCTAGGAGCTCTTGTAATACCATGCATTATATAAATACCAGTATTATGCATCCGTTACTATTTGACAAAAAAACTTCCATGCTTTTAGGCCTTAGAGGCAAATTTAATTGAGTTAGGACGCGACTCAATAGCTCAAGGGTAAGGGTAGTCCCACACAATTGTGATGTATGTAAACATCGCCAACGCATGCCCCTCTTTACTATCTTCAATTGTGCTAATTACGCAACAACAGAAGAATTCATCCACGCTATATAAGATCCAATGCGGCTGTGTTCGACATTTGTTCTAGGAACAGTATGCCTGGCCATATCGCACGCTGATACAATGTGCCAATCCTTTAGTGTAGCTAACGCCATTGTTAGTTGGTTTATGCGATTTCGCGAACATGCATTTAAGATCCTAGCTATCAATTCGGCCCAGCGCTTGCTACCGCCTATCTCAGATGTGCTCACTGACTTGCTTGTAGCCCGACCAAATACTCAACCTGTTTCCAAGATGGTAGATGTACCGCGCACGCATTTTGTGGTATTCGGATCAGGTGGGGTTCTACCGGACTTCGAAGGCCCCTTTAGTGTAGATGCGGTGTATCGGAATAAACGCTGGGCTAATTCTGTATATTTCGCTGTGTGGGTAGGCTATTATGAGAACCGGAAAATAGCAATTGGAGTTGACGCCCACACGACGTACAGTGACATTTGCCAGTTTCTAATGACCCAGAAAGAAGAAATCACCTCACAGGAGATTTTGAAGCGAATGCGCCGAAATCTACGCAAAGCCTTTTACTTTCATGAGCATATGACTCTAGTCGTAGTTAAGCGGCTGGTCATTACTTGCGAACGATACTTCATCTGGGAATCCGAAATGTTTTGTGGCATTCTCGGTAATTCACGCTATACTATTGGAACAGGATTTTACTACTGGCTAGACTGGACTGTCAGATGGAATACGGTGCGCGCATTTGGTATGTTGTTACGCATGTGGTGGCCAAAGAGATCTACACGACCAAAAACAAAGCTGCAAAACCTGGCACAAGCAACTATGTCTCACACATTACTTCACCATGGTCTTTATTTGGTCGATATTTCTGGATCAATCGTATTTACATCACCAACAACAGTAGCATGTTTCTTGACCTACATAGCAAGCCTAGCCAGCGTGCCCATCAGCTTAGGCATTTGGAATTCCATATACTTAAGCCATCGTTTAATTGTGCTCAAGCGATGTATAGGACTGAGCCGAAACAGATCGTAAATGCCTAATTGAGTTTATCATTACACAATTAACCGAGAGGTCCTTAAAGGAGAGACGCAGGCAGGTTAGTGCCGGATTTGCGGAGGCCAGCAAGCTTATCATAGTCTCCCGAAATAATGCGCTCAATGATAAGATCGTCGCGCTTCTTCTTTTCCACAGGGTCTGAGACCTCTGTAAGCTGGTCACCATGCCTCTCCTGGGCACGGAGTCGCAGCTCTTCCAGAGCCCATTCGCTAAGATTGCTCTTGTCAAGGAAGAAATACATGCCCAATGCGGCCAGCAAACCAGGCAAGTAAAGGTAATACATAATATTTTCCCAGCTCTCCTTGGAGTTCTCACGGATAACCTCCCAGGTTACTTCGCCAGTGGCGGGGTCCTCAACAGAAATTTTATCAAGAATGCGGCGACCCTGCAAGAAATAGGGCTCTAGCAGTGCACTGTTTTCTTGCAACTGCGTGGACTGCGTTGAGTTGAGTTTGAACTCATCAAGCAGCGTGGCCCGCTTCACGGAGTTTAGCGCGCCCAGTGCAGCTGCAGTTTTAAGCTCCGCATCCTCGGGGCTTCTTGGACTACCATCAGCATTTTGAAATAGTTTTACTGAGCTCGGAAGCTTCGCAATCTCGGATGCAACTGCCTTCTCCAACTCCTCACTATAAACCGAGAACCCAGGCGATGGCGGGAAATCCTTGGCCATAAATTTAAGGCCGCGCTCAAAAGATACACGGCCTCCAACTGCTCTAGTCCGGGTCGCGCTACGCAGCACCGAAAACATAGCTACAATCCAAACGCACCTGAAGCGGTCTTTGCAACCGGTTTGGGCGATACGTGATTGGAGCACCCACTATAAGCACTAAACGTATACCGTAGTGTCATCTCCAAAATAGTGGGCGAGGTTAACGCATAAGCATAAATGATGGGAGCTGATTCTGGGATAAGTTCGGGTCACGACAAAAAGCTATCAAAATTACAACAGTATGTAGAGCAATTATGATATTGTTCGTGATAACTTAAATACGATATTCCAGCCTGATAAAATAAGCTGGAGCATCTTTATAGCGTGGTTATACAGAACAACTTATAAACCTACGCGGTCATATTGTTGTTTTTATGCATGTCAGTCACTTCGAATATTTCAACAACCTAATTGAAGTAGTTTAATATCCAATAACTTCCTATAATGGTGAGTTTTAACTTTACTCCGAGCAAGGCAGGCAACCAGACCATATATTATTGGACTGGGGGTCTCCCATTACTGATATTACTAATAGGGCTTAGGGCCCCAAAGTTACTAAACACAACCTAATGGATCTGCCCCTATTCATCATCTAAGCACCTCTCTCTCTCTCGCTCGCTTTGAGGGATGGAAGGTACCCTTGCCCACTGGGAGAATTGCAAGCCTTTTTGAAAAAACACCGAATCTTGTCACTTCTTCAGTTGCCAGTATGCGTTTCATCCAGAGTGAGCAGATCCTTAACGTTCCCGAGGGCGTTTTCCTCAACATCAAGGCCCGCCAGGTCACTGTTACCGGACCTCGCGGTACCCTGAAGAACGACCTGCGTCACATCGACATCACTTTCCACAAGATCTCGAATGAGCAGATCAAGCTCAGCATTGTAAACGGCAACCGCAAGCAGGTCGCTGCTCTGCGCACGGTCAAGTCGATCATCCACAACATGATCGTTGGTGTCACCAAGGGCTACAAGTACAAGATGCGTTGTGTGCACGCTTTCTTCCCGCCCAACCTTGACCTCAGGGATGACGGTTCGCTTCAAATCAAGAACTACCTTGGTTGCAAGGAGGCCGTTGTCATCAAGGCTCTTGAGGGTGTCACTATTGAGCTCTCCAAGCAGCAGCAGGGTGAGCTCATCATCTCGGGCAATGACCTGCAGAACGTTTCGCAGACCGCTGCTAGCATTCAGCAGAGCTGCCGCCCCAAGCACAAGGATATCCGTAAGTTCCTTGACGGTATCTACGTCTCGGAGAAGGGCACTATTGTTGAGGACCAGTAAACCTTTGGTTTCTCGCCATATTTGTTTATTTTAATTTAACTCAAATAAATATCGAAGCTTTTTTTCGTGCGGTCAGTGAGGACACTGGCCAGTTTTTGGTTCTTTCCGTTACTGGAAAAGAAGGCAAAGTAACTGGTCTCGAGTTTGAGAGAATTCACTTGTGATATTTGGTGACAGGGGGGAGTGTGAATCTAAGGCTGTGCGTGCGGGTGCAAGTACGGGTTTAGCATCACACTGCCTAGTTCTCTTTAATGTTTTGTTCATTCAGGGTATTTCTAGAAAGGCTAGCCCTTTTCGTAATTCTATATATTCTATGCTGACTCTAATGATTCATGCTGTTGTCGTAATTGATTTTATACACTGGAAGTTCCAGGCACAGTAGAATTAGTGGATTCATTGCTCCGTTGTGTCTGCTGTGTCTGCTGTGTCTGCTGTATCTTATTATTAGCGTCCCCATCACATCGAGGCTCTTCGTTAGTGGGTTGTTGACTTGTAACACGTTTATTTGGAAGCCGGCTTTCCTTTGCTGATTGCTCTCCTTGACTTTGCACGTCGGAAACCTCTTTTGATGAAACCTGTGAACTTGAGCCGTCCAATTGATCGCTAGCACTAGAACCTGCAGCTGGTGATTTCACTACCAGTTCTGATTCAAGCCACTGTTCGGGCGTGTAGAACCTCAATCCTGCTGCTTTGGCAAAATTCTTGTCGTCAGGACTGTGGTCACCATGGCGCCCTGCTGCATCTCCAACATAGAATGAGGATTTCATATCTATTATACCAGGCTTCAAATCTTGCTTTAAAAGCTCGAACATGCCTCGTCCGGGCTTTCGATATTGAGCCCGTTTTTCGGGCGTGGCTGCCTTGGCCGCCGCGTATACTAATGAAAGTATGGGCAGAGCATCTACGACGCCGCCTATTTTGGTCATTAGATTCACATATGATTTGGCGTCCTGCCGCGGAATAACGCCGCCTTGGTTCGTGAATACTACTACAATTGTGCGACACTTTTCGTCTCTGGTCAGTGCTTCCAAATGCATTGTCATATGCTTGAGCAGGCGCCAATCATGGCCGTGTTTAGCAAATGGAGTACCACTCTTGGTCGTTATGAGAGTCTCATCCAGATCAAACGCGGCAATTCGCACTTTCTCTCCCTCGCCGGGCGTTTTGAATACAGATCGCCTCCATCGAATGACCGTTTCATCATGTAAATCGACCTTGGACACATCACTCTGGATTTTCAGGCGTTTCGAAGACCCCGGCTCACCGGTCGTAAAGAATGTCTGTCCCATTGTTCACGGCAACACAACACAAGTATTAAATTGACATAAATACGAACACCAATTCGTCACGGGTTAGGGTGGTGCCACCACGGAAACCTGCACATCGTACAATCAGCTTTGCCCTACAGAAATTATCTCGCCGACAGGATAAATAACAACTTGGCAGTGATCTATAAATGTAGAATTAACAATAAGTCCTAGCAATCCGATTGCTGATGTACTACGTTACCTGAATGAAAGGCCGCACGATACTCCCAAGGCCATCGGCGTTGCACCCTACAACACTCCTCCCATAGCCTATTCCTTCGCAACAAGCACAGCCACATTAATAGTAGGACATGCCTGGTCCACCTCCACCTCCGCCGCCTCCTATGGGAGGTTTGTTTGGTGGCTCAAACGGAGGTGCTACTAAATCTGACAGTGGTGGCGGTGCCGCGCCAATGCCTACAGATCTGCTATCCTCTATCCAGCAGGGCAATCGTGTAAAACTGAAGCCAAGGCAAACAAACGACCGCAGCGGAGCAAATAGTGGTGGTCGCATTGTAGAAGGTGGGTCCCATTCAGGTCCGCCAAGTGCTCCGTCGGGCGGATCGCCTCCCTCAGCCGCTTCTCCTCCTCTTCCCTCAGCACCGGCTGATGTTCCAGCCAACCCACTATTTGCTGAGCTTCTCGGGGGAGCTAAACTTAAGCCTAAGGGTACCTCGGGCCACACAGAAGGTGGTGGGCCATCAGGAGGTAGCTCCTCAGGACGAGGGGTCCCTTCTCCTCCAGTACGGTCAGGAGGAGCACCCCCAGTGCCGGGTGGGGCACCACCGGGCAGAGCACCATTCTTGCCCGCTGGAGCACCAGCTGTACCAGGATCACGGCCTTCAGCACCTCCCTCAGCGCCCCCTTCAGCGCCCCCTGCAGCACCTCCCTCAGCACCTCCCTCAGCGCCCCCTGCAGCGCCTCCTGCAGCACCGCCTCCCCCACAACGGTCTGGTGGTGCACCTCCAGTTCCTGGACTCCCCCCGAGAGCTCCAAGCTCAAGCGCACCTTCGGCCCCGCCATTACCCTCGGGCCGTGGTGCTCCACCAGCGCCTCCACTACCGTCAGGCCGAGGTGCTCCGCCAGTACCTGGTAGTGCAGCACCCCCATCTCCCCATGGTGCTCCTCCTCCTCCGGTGAACCATGCCCCACCAGCACCACCAGCACCACCAGCACCACCATCTCAAGCTGGCTCCTCGGGCCCACGCATACCGCCGAAACCTGCGCTGAAGCCGAAAACGCCCAAGCCGAATCTTGCCGAGATTGCCCACAAAAAGCCATCCCTGAAGCCCAACTTGCACTCGCGAAATGCAAGTACGGCAAGCACTGCCAGTAATTCGAGCCAATCTTCACCTTTCTCAAGCGCGGCGCCCCCTCCGGCCCCACCAGCACCGCCCATCCCCGGTGCTCCTAGTCCTGCAAATCCAAACCGTAGCTCTTATTCTACATCTGGGGCACCACCAGTTCCTGGAAGTGCTCCTCCACCCCCGCAGTTCACCGGTAACACTTCTCGTGTGCCTTCTGGTCCTCCCCCACCTCCACAACCTCCATCTACGGGAGCACCACCGGCACCTCCCGCACCAGCAGCACCACCGGCTCCACCAGCAGCTCCGTCGCCACTGTATGCTCGAGCACCTGCCTCTAGTGGCCCCGCTGCCCCACCTCCCCCACCACCACCTCCGGCTGCTCGTGCGGAACCAGCTCAATCACCATTCGAAGATTCAGTCTCACCCCCGCCTGCACCTTCACCAGCACCGCGAACAACTTCAGCATCTAGTCCTTTGCCTCCGCCTCCACCACCACCGGACAGCTCAGGCCGCAGAGCACCTCCACCTGCACCAGCTGGAGCTCCTGCTCATGTATCAAGTAACAATGGCTCTCGGGCTCCAAGTTACACAATCAAACAGGAACAGACGACAAAGCTGGTGATTGATGACAAGAGGTTCAAATTCCGTGAGCGCAATGATCTCCCTGAACCACGGCCTTTCAACAATGCCGTACGGAAGTACCCCAGCGGCCGTGGTAGTACGGTTCCTTTGAACCTCAGTTTGTATCGTTAGAACTACGCTGCTGATTGCATTGATGAAGAAGAAACTACATTTTGTACGTAGACATAGATATTGAATGCAGCATTCAAAGTCGCTTCTTAGACTTGTAGCCCAAGAGTTATGGATTCAACCAATATGCTGATCGCAAAAAAAAAAAGAGAGAAATTAAAATCAAATTAAATCAAATTAAATCAAAACCGATGGTCAATCATTTAGGTGACCTAGTTAAGGTATACGACTGTATCGCAACTTTAATGCCTAGCCATTTGTCTCAGCACGAGATGTCTCAACACGAGATATCTCAGCACGAAATCCTCAAAGATTCTTAATATATGTACAAAAACTGCTTGCTTTAAGAAACTATTTGCCCTTTTGGAAGGCCTCCCATCCTTCGCGCCAGCGTGCCATCCAATACCGACAATCGAAAGTATCCTTGCCAAGCTTTGTGTTAACTGCATTGTGGGCATCACAAAGCCAAAGACTCAGTTGTTCACGCCCGTCAACATTCGGATTGTTATCTTTTAAATACTGCTCGAAGTCCTTGGCGCATGGTTTGCAGGGATAGAAATGCGACACAGCATTCAGCATCTGCAACATTTCCGTTTTCTGGACATCAGATGCTCGCACTGGGTAGTAGGCTGCGGCTGAATGCAAAAAAGTCCATGTGCTGCGACCAAGCTGAAGCGAATCAGGCGGCTCTTCGTCAGAACCAAAGATTGGAGACATTTGTACTTTTGGTTTGGGGCCTCCTCCCATTGCCGACTGGAAATCAAGTAGAGAGTTGCACGTGCGGCATGGTTTGCCGTCTTCGTCTAATACGACCATATTGACTAAAGGCCCTCACCGCGGCTGTCGTCTCGCAGCCGAGATGGCTGTACTTTTGTGGCAATTTATTTAGTTCCCGTAATGCCAGGGTAGGGGTACCTTCCGCAGGTCCACGCACTATCCGCACCAAAATCGAATCAAATCGAGTCGCACCAAACCGGACCAAACCAAACATAGCATTTTTTTCAGGGTTGCATATTGTTTCTGATGGCCGACACCGACGAAATGTGCCCGATCTGTCGGTCGCGCACTTATTTGAACCCAAATATGCGGTTCTTGATCAATAGCGAGTGTTACCACAAGATATGTGAATCCTGTGTGGATCGCATATTTAGCCGCGGGCCGGCACCCTGTCCTTATCGTGACTGTGGCAAGATTTTGCGAAGACAGCGTTTCAAAACCCAGGTTTTTGAGGATCTTAATGTAGAGCGGGAAGTTGATGTGCGCCAGCGTATTACAAAAGTGTATAACCGTCCAGAGAGTAGCTTTGCATCAGAGCGTGAATACAATGACTATCTTGAGCAGATCGAATCGCTTATATTCGAAATTTCTGGCCCTGATGGTCCTGAAAAAGAGGCAGCTAAGGCCGAGGTCCGTGACTACGAAAAGACTCATAAACAGGAGATCCTAGAAAATGCACTAAAGCAGCGTCAGCAGCAGCAGTTTGAGGTCGAGCTTACGGCAAAAGAGGCTGAACGTGAACGGCGCCTTCGTCTGTTGGCCATTGAACTCAGCAATCAGGAAAATGAGTATCGCCGAATCATGCAACACGAGACACTTACATCCCTGGCAGAGGGACGCGACGCTGAAGTTGTGCTAAAGGAAGCAGCAGATAGAGCCAAGCAACGCACAGACCTACTGCGACGGCAGTACGAGATGGAACTTGAGCGTAGTCGTGTGGCTTCTGCTGCTGCACGCAGCTTGCCCTCTCAACAACTCTCAGAAACTGCTGCAACACCATTCACTCCATTTGCAGGCGACCGTACCCCATCCAATTTGTTTAAACAACTTCCAGAATATTCAGATCCCTTAATGGCATCTGTGATCACAGATCCGACCCTGAGGGCTGGCGGGTTCACAGCTCAATTCTCCGAGCGTGGTGCGCTCATGTTAGCCTTTATGGGCCTTGACGTGGATGTAGAGATGGAAAAAGCAGAAACAGGCTCTCACAATGGTCCACCAGATGGCTCTCAGCATGGTGTCATGGCGGCAGTGGACGTATAAATCAACTCCACATTCTGTTTTTTTCTTTTAATGATGTAGATGAATAGAAAAAAAGAAATAATAAACGAATTTCATGATCTCATAACTGGCAGCTTTTGATTGATTTATTAGGTGAAATCCTTGGATGACTTGGTTTGAACTGATAAGGAGGAGGAGTCGTCAAATCAAGGATGCCAGACTTCATATACTAGAGTACTCAAACCAGGCCTAATTTGCTGTCGAGTAGCACAGTTCTTGGTAGCCTCATATATCATATTCTTTGCTGCCTCTTCGGTTGGTTGCTCCTGGTATGCCCTTATCAGATGGGCAGGTGTTGGATAAATGCGTTGAATTGACATTGCTTTCTCGGCAGAAATGCCCTTGATAGCTCGCAGCATGACCCGAAATGTCTCACCAACTGTCATAAGCTTCGACTTGCGTAAAGATTCGTCGAAGGAACTGAAATCAATGGCAAGGGTATGTTTGATCTGAGATCTGGCTGCCCGCATTGAAGTCTCAAACGTCATAACGTTCGGTACAATGACTTCAAGTGAACGGTTCTTATATTCTCGCTCCAAGATAGATGTCAATGTGCTAAGATAAAGAACAGTGTCATTTTGGGACCGCGATTGCTTGAGATGAAAATTGTGCATAGCCACCGTTTGCGATAGTGCTGTATCAAATTTCTGCTTATTGTCCCGATACAACTCATTGTTCTGGGCGTTATTGGGTTGCTCTATGAGATAAACTACGTGAGGCAGCGTCGACTTCACAAGTCGTTTTTTCTGCTCATGGTAGCGGCCGTCGTGAATACTGGCTCTTAAGTCCGCTAAAGTCTTACGTTCCACAATATAATCCAACACAGCCCTACGGTGACTTTGTTCATGTTCAGCAACCCAAAGTGCATCCCCAAGGCATAGTGCTTGTACATCCATTGTTATTCCCGTTGCTTTGAGATCATCAATTAGCCCAGACCGATCATATTTAGAGGCAACTTCTCGATTATCCAGTATTAGTTTCACCGTGTATGATCCTGCTGGCCAAACCTCGTTCGTAAAAGCATTTGGCTCCAGGCTATTAGTGGTAGAAGTCATCGACGACACACCGCGACTAGCCGAGGGAGCAATTGACAGAGTCTGAGACAGACCCTCAGCATTAATAAAACCATCGGCTAGTTCTCTTCCCTTTTGATCCAGAAAATATCGGCTGTTTCGCATATAAACGCACTCATGATCTCGCAATGTCTTGAGAGCAGTACCAATTCCTGGTGATGAACGACTCACTGCTCCCTCTAAAGCACCTGAAGTACGGCTTTTGATCTGTCTAGTAAGTTCTGACTGGCCAATGCCTTGATTGCTATCGTCTTTCAACTCATAAAGCCTCATTCCAATAAGAACATGATATGGCGCGCTGCCATACTTCGGTACATAGACTCGCCCTGATTGGCGTTTAGGTGGTGGAGCGAAGGGAAAGCTCTGGCGCAATCCCTGGGCATCCTTTTCTGGTGGCTCAAAGGAGGGAGCTGGTCCACTCGCTGGCTGTAAACTAGAAGGCAGAGGAACATCACTGTTTTTTTTACAATATTGCTTGATTCTAGAGCCTAGCATAGCTACAGTTTTCTCGCCTATTCCAGACAGTTGCTGTAGCTCCTGCGGGTCGAGCACAGGCGAATCATACCCGCGCAATGCTTCTAGAGCCCGCTCATATACACGAACTTTGTATCTACTGCCATTAGGCTGTCTAGATGCAACTTCTGCTGCTGTCTTCGCGTCCTCAAGCCATCGCTCGATATGAGGTCGCCAATCCATTTTAGGCCCGGAACCGGCCCAGATATATAGGAATCTAAAAACGTAAACACAGCTAGCGACTCATTAGAAAACAACTAACGCGCCTCAAGTAATTTACTGTGACATTTAGTCTTCGCGTCCCAAATCATCACCACCTTTAGAAGCACACTTACGCACACTGCAATTAAAATCACTGCCAAACCCAATTAGGTGTGGTGGGGTCATACATGCAGAAGTCCCAAGCCAAGCGCATGTTTGCGGATACGAGTGGAGATCCTGACTCTTCGATGTTTGGATCCTTTTTCAAACGGCGCCGGTCGTCGTGGGCCCCCACAGTTTTCAACTCACAAACACCACCACCAATGGTCAAATCCCCGCAGCAATCAGCCATTGGCCTTGGCCAACGGCTCTTGCTTGCTACATCTAATCATATTCCTCTGAGTACGCTTGATCCGCCACCACGTCCGTCTTCCACGCGCCGTGAAACACGCGAGTCTGGATTTTCTATACTGGGGATGCGCTCACTTGGCATTCATGCACCAAAGAAGCGCAACGATGAGGCCGAGCTGAGACGCATCAAGAACGTTTTATTGGCCAAGTTCCGGGCTGAGACAGCAGAGCGCGAGCGACTATTAAATAGCCGACTTGATGAAGAGGACTCTGAATTCAGAGAATCAGAGCGCCGAAAGCGTGCCGAACAAACCGCTACGGAAGCTCAAGAGTTCAAGCTGTCTTCGGACCAACAGCAGCTTGTGCGACAACAATTTGATGCCGCGCGCAAGAACCCTTATAATGTTGTGGTGGATGCGTTCAAGATTGAATTGACGCAACAAGACTTGGCAACCTTGGCACCCGGAAGATGGCTCAATGACAATGTCATTGATATGTTTTTAAGTGACGTTTCGGAGCGCCACAAGAATACATTTGTCTTTACAACCCATTTCTTCAGCCGGCTGGAGGATGGTGGGTACAAGGCAGTGCAACGCTGGACCAAGCGAAAGCAGCTGAATGTGTTTGAAAAGGACCTTGTATTTTTCCCAGTGAATAAGGGGAATATGCATTGGACAATGGCTGTTTTAGATAATAAGAACAAGCGACTTGCATTCTACGATTCTCTCCCTTCGGGGTCAGGCTATGCGGCCTTACAACTGTTGCAGTCTTATCTCGCCAATGAGGCTCAGAGATTAGGTTTGCAAGCCTCTATAGCAGAGGGATACGCGTTCGAACCTGAAGCAGAAGCACCGTCCCAAGCGAATGGGTACGACTGCGGTGTCTTCATGTGCCAGGCTATCTTGCATATTGCAGCTGGTCGCGGACTAACCTATGATCAAAAGCAAATGCCATTGATTCGTGAGCAAATGGCATATACTCTTCTGGAGCTTGGTGGAGTTGTCCCACCTCGACAAAAGGCTCGACTTTAATTGCTCAGTGACTAGGCTTGTATTTGTACTATCGCTCAAAACTTCATGTTTCTTGAGCCCTTCATTATAATAATAATAATAATAATATATTAGTTTTAGAGCTAGTCAAATCCAGGGCAGAGTCCTCACAGTCTGTTAGTGAGTTTCTAAAGAGTGCCGTCGTGAACAAGGTTCATAACATGCTCAATTAAGGGCCACTGCAATTCAATCTATTATAGAAATAGTGGGCTGTTCAGTGCACAGTGTCAACCATAAGATGATCCATTACATTAAAAACGTTAATATATGTGCACTATATCGCTAACTTAAACGAAACAAGAGAAGAAAATGTGCTAAGCAATTATAACTGGATCATTGCGTCTTTGAGTCCTTGAATTTACCTGCGGGGCTCTGATGCGGCAAAAGTAGTATTATTAGCATCCGTGTTCATCAGTATCTGCCGCTGAGTCTTAATTAGTGTCTCAAGATCATTGATGTTGTGCTGGCTAGAGCCCAATTTAGCACATAAATAGTTTTGACGATCGTTAATCTCGCGCGACTTTGCTGGAGCCTGGGTCAACAGACTCAATTCGTTCTCGAACTTCGCAATCTGCGCTGTCTCACGCTTAATCTGTTGCTCGTACACCTTTGTATTCATATCTGCTGCCATAAGCCCATCAGTGGCCAGCGTACGGAATGCGGCCAAATACAGCGGACGACTGGCCTTGACTCCAATAATGCGACCTCCCAGAGATCGCACACTAATCATTTCCTGAGTTTCTAGTGCTTCAAGCACTGTTTGTGTATCGGCATCCTTAAATGGTGGAGTAAGGGAGACGCATCCAGGGACCGAGATCCATCCACCCTTATCCTCTGAAGCACCGCTAAGCAAGTTAACAAGAGTCCAAGCTTGTTCTGGAGTCCAATCCACATTTCTTGCTCGTAGATATTGTAGTGAGACGGCCTGAGCCGCCTGCTCTATCTGATCTTGCAACGCTGTCTCCGGCATTTCGCCGTTAGCGAGCCGTCTTGCATACATCTGCAAATCCGTGAATCTGCCACCTAGAGGCTTTATGAACGCAGGATCGAGCTTGGCGAATACTTCAAAAGCCTCTTTTGCCTTTGGATTTGTGACTCGCGAGTCAAACTTGCTCAAGACAAACTCCCGTGCTTCAACCGCCGACGCATCCTCTACATTCACGACCTTAGGCGGACGATTTGGAAGAGCTGCCGAGAGAGCCCGTTCGAATGAAGCATCTCGAGTCACAAGTAATACTCTGGCAATGTTGTTGACAATAAGATCACTGGCCCACTCAACCAGCAACTCAGGAATACGCTCTCCAGCACTGTAGCCTCGGAGCACAACTATAGGCCGTTGCGCGGCATTTGACTCCAAAAAGGCTTCATCCGACTGGTTGGGGTCGGTCTTTCCGCGAAGTGCTAAACGATGTAATGCATTGTGAGCCTTCTCAATCATTCGCATACATTGTTGATCTGTTGTTTCTGAAATTCCAGCAGACTGCCCCGTTAAACCTTTCAATTCCAAATCAACTAAGCGCGCAATTCGGTTTGCCCACGGAAAGGCCGGCCAATAACCAAGCATTCTTGAGAGCAAAGACAACTTACGCTCATCGCCTTGAGCATTTTTGAGCTTGCCACAGTCGATGTTTAAAACAAGGTCTGATGCACGCGGTATCTCAAGATCAACAATACTATTCTTACCACTACCATGTGGACCATAAACCACGACAAAAGTAGGTTCCGACTCGTCCAAGAACGCCTTCAGCTGCTCAGCACTCTTGGCAAGTCGATTCAGTTCACGGGCCTGGTTACTAAATTCATCTGTATCATCACTGCGGCGGCCTAGTAAAGACATATTGAGGTATTTTTTCGAATATTTGGTGAGCCATGAAAACGTGGTAGTGCCTTGAATCTTGCTGGAAATACTGTTTTCGCGAATGGGATCGAACACAGAGCCAATCAAACCGATTAGAACAAATAAAAGCAGCGGAAGTGAGAAGCGTGGATGCCCTGTGAACCATGAAGTAAAACGCGCCAGTAATGTAGGACTGCGCTCGAGCACAACAGCAAGTTCCTGGCCGCGAAACACGTAGCGATTGATACATTGTCGAGCAGTGAGGGCAGCCTGGCTTGTAGCAAAGGTCACACTACCACTTTTCACATCCCTGATTTGGCCATAGCCGTGCATTAGTTCATCCAGTGTAGTGGAGTCCAGTGCCGGGCTAACTTGCACTACACTTGAGAACGGTGGCGGGGTCTGCGTAATGGAAGGGACACCCAGAACCTCAAAACCAGTCACACGATGTGAGAACAGAAGCCACCGTCGCGAGAATCCAGTTGCAGCTAGATCAGCTGCTTTTTCTGGATCTGAGCAAGCAATTTTGACAAACGCAGCGCCCTCAGTAGGCCGTGGGATCGTTTTCAAGATCGAAACATTGAGATCCGCTGGAAATGACGCCAACACAGAATCGGCAACATCTGCATACTTCGTGCGCTCTAAAAAGTTACTGAATCTGCTGTTGTAAACACGAATGGGCAGAAAGAGGTTCGTGTAATATAGAAGCAATTCATTAGGTGCATGGGCAAGGATTTGTTTACCGACCTTGGCGGTCGCGTTAGAATGTGCCAATCGAACATTTCTATATAGTGGCCTCCAGGCCCCCAATAGTGTTCTTTGCATGAAGGTGGTTTTCGGTGCTAGTGTGGAGAACGCAAGCTTATGCGGACCAGGGAACAGCCGCCTCTATGCAGGTGCCTCCGTGTGGGTAAGGGTTTAGCAAGTGGTTCAAGTTTAGGCACCACCATGGGGCAACGGCACGACACCAGCATTGAGTCGCTGAAGCTTATGTACCTTTTTTTATTTTATGTTTTAGATGTAAATGAAATCAGATCAACACATTGGAGCAAACAATTTGTATGTTGACATTTGTTTTTCTTTTAATGAAGTTAGTAATGTCAAACAGGTGGTTCATATGGAGCAAGCTGTGACATTTAAACAGGGCCCACATTTGAGATTTGTTTGTATTTCCAGCTACAACAAGGCCGAGGCGCTCACTTAAATTTGGAATAATACTGATCACATTAAGACATTACTCGTCGCTAGTAATTGGAAATAGAACATTTAAATTAAAGTTGTGGTCAATAGCTGTCCAAGGCCTTAGCAAAGCACATCGACAAATAACTGATAATCTAATAAAAGAAGCATAAACATATAGCTCTGGAATTATAAAACTTGGTTCACAAAGAATTAATTTTATCATAGCAAAAACCAAATACAGCATAATGCCAAGTTGTCGAAACATGTAACTTAACAAACCAATTGTCAAACATTTGGGAAACTCATGACAGTGCAACAAGATATGACAAAAAAATGCAGTTTTCCTCAAAAGACAATATCTGATCCACAAAGAAACTAGCAATGCATTCTGCGCTACCCAAAGAGACGTTCGACAAAGAGGGCACCACCATCGCGGCACCACCACCGCAGTGGGCGTCCACACTACCCTTACCCACGACGTCGACAGTTCAAACTAGACTAAACTAATTTCACTAACAAAGTGAAAGAAAACTAGAGGCAGCCAAATATGAGCTCTGATGCCTCGTATAGTAGTGATGCTAGCGATGTCGAGATGAACGATGCTAATATGAAATCAGCGACTGAGAAGGACCTACTTACTCCAGGGGAACTTATCACAGACGACCCCATGTGGATGCGTGGCCATGGCACATATAGCGGCGCTGGAAGTCTCACATATTCGTCGGTAGCTGGCTCTATTGAGCGGGTAAATAAGTTGCTAACGGTAAGAGCTCTTCATGGACGGTATATTCCTGTAATTGGAGACCATGTTATAGGCCGGATCACTGAAGTTGGAAACCGCCGCTGGAAGGTGGATATTGGCAGCACGCAGGATGCTGTGCTCCAGCTAGGCTCGGTGAATTTGCCCGGCGGGATTCTGCGCCGCAAATCCGATGACGATGAGCTGCAGATGCGAGAGTTTTTAAAGGAGGGCGATCTGCTCAACGCCGAAGTGCAAAGTGTTTATGCTGACGGCGGTGCTGCGCTTCACACACGGTCACTTAGATACGGCAAGCTGCGGAATGGCTTTTTTATTCGCATACCGAGCTCACTTGTGCTGCGACAGCCCATTCAGAGTCACAAGCTTGATGGTGGTGTAGAGGCGATTCTCGGGGTCAACGGGTATATATGGATCCGCAAAGATAGTGGCAGTAAACCCGGTGCGAAATCTATTACCAGCCTGGAGCAGGACTCCGACTCGAAGGAAATATATAGGGATACGAATGACGAAGTGAATCTAGCTACGCGGCAAACCATCAGCCGCTACGCTAACTGCATACAGGCGTTCGTATATACAGAGACGGGCTTGACTGGAGACCGGCTTAAGGCCGTTTATGAATCTAGTTTAGCCTACAGCGACGCCGGATCGTTGTTGGAAAACGCTGTAAGGGAACAAATTATTTCAGAGCTAGGTGTGTAGTTCGGTAATTAATTAGATACTGCACAATATACTTACATAGTTTACTTGCATAGTTTACTCTGCCGCAGTACACAATAAATTGGCATTAATTCAAACAACCTGTGCAGTGTAAAGTCACTTCCACACAGTGAGTTGCAGATTGCATAGATTGTGCCAGATCCGGCCGTCTTTCACGAACCTAGAGAGAGATCTTAACAACCGCCTGAACTTCTTCTTATGACAGAGAAAGCCAAAAAAAATAATGCCAAACTCCTTATTATTATAGATCATAACAGATCGTTATTTCTTCAGGACATAGAAATATATAGTGCCAAAATGATAGCGATCCTCTTCAACCACAGACAGATTCGAACGCTCAACAATCGATTTGATGTCTAGGTTCCAGCGGCAGCCCCACTCTTTGGCCCGCTGCTCGGCCCGAGAGTCCATAGTTTTATTCATCGACTCATAAGTTCCGCGGCCATGCTCAAGCAGAACAATGCGACCACCTGGCTTGACCAATGACGCCATTTCTTCTAGAGCCTTATCTGGGTTCTCGTGCGAACAAAGCCCAAAACTTTCATAAACGGTATCAAACCGCTGATGCGACGCACTGGTTAAATTCACCAAGTCCTCAGCACGACCCTTTACAAACTGCGTGGGTATCGTCGTAAACCGCTTCGCGTATTTCTTGTTGAACTTATTCTGCGCAACTTCAAGCATGTTAATGGACGAGTCCAGCAGGGTCAGACTGGCGAGTTTAGAAGGCAATAACCATCCAAGATTGCGGCCAGTACCACAGGCCACCTCAAGGGCATCGCCAGTAATGTGTTTACCTAGACGGCGACGCATCCACCATACATATGACGCCAATTCCTCGAGGTTTATTTTTTTGTCATACTCGGTTGCAAGCTCCTCGTACACTGGCGTTGTGTCATGCGGTGCAACCAAGCCGCCATTAGAGCTATTCTTACCATCTTGTCCCGGCGTCTTATACGGACTTGGCTCGCCAAGAGCCTTGTACCGCGTGTCTTGCAGGTACCGCCAGCCGGCCCAACCTGTAGCCGCATACAGTGCACAAAAGCTACCAATAGCAGTACGCCGCTTCCATGGTGTAGTGTTTATATCTGTAGATAAGGTCTTAAACTTACGCGACCATACACTCCACTGTGTTTGGGACCACCGGGACCACTTTTTCATTATTCAGGGCAAGGCGGCGGCAGAAACGCACAACAAACACCACCACCCCAGCGCCATAAAGGCTTCCTGCTTAGAAGAGCAGCGGCGGTTAGTCAACATTTTAGTCTCACCCTTCTCGACAGCCCGAAAATCCTGCCTGATTCCTTCCACCACCCATCTGTCAATTTCTTTTGGATAAAAAAAAATGTCGGACGAGATTGTGCAGAACACCACCCCAGTTGCCGATGTTGCAACTGATGCTACCGCTGGCGCCGACGCTGGCGCCGAGTCGAACTCGAAGCGGTTGTTTGTGCGACCCATCGAAAACGACACACAGCTCGACGACGTCGAGGCGCTGTTTGCCAAGTTCGGCCCTGTCACGGATATTTCTCTAAAGCCCGGCTACGGGTTCATCGAGTACGCAAACTCGGAGGATGCCGACACTGCTGTCAAAGAGCTGAACGGCAACGAAACGTTCGGTTACGCCATCCACGTGGAGAGGGCAATGGTCCGCGGAGCCCGCCGCGAGCCCCGCGTCGCTACTTACCGAATTGAGGTGCACAATGTGCCGTCGAGCACATCGTGGCAAGACTTAAAGGATCTGGCGCGCACGCGCGAGGTCGAGGCCGTATTCACGAACTTTGTGGATGCTGGTTTCGGTGTCATTGATGTTGCTACTACCGAGGAGCGTGACTCAATTCTTAGCCTGAACACTACTGAGTGGCAGGGCTCTGTTTTGGATATGCGTGAGGACCCTAACGGCGCCCCTCCCCCGCCTGCAAGGCGTAACCGCGACAGCGGCCGTGGTGGCCGTGGCGGACGCGGTGGGGACCGTGGTGGTCGTGGCCGTGGCGGCCGCGGCCGTGGATTCGACCGTGGTGGCCGTGACCGATTCGGTGATCGATACGGCGGAGACCGATTTGGTGGTGACCGATTTGGCGGAGACCGCCGTGGCGACCGTGGCGACCGTGGCGACCGCTCGCGAGAACGCTATGGCGACCGCCAGGACCGCAGAAACCGCGACCGCTCCCGGTCGCCTCCCCGCAGGGATGATGGCCCAAGTTGGTAAAGTGCTTAGTTCATACTCTTTGAGACAGACTGAACCATTGCCGCAAGCCAAGGAACCCGTTACCACATGGCGTGCCTTCACAAGCGTGCCTTCACAGGCGCAGATGTTTAAGATTATATTTTTTTTACGCTAGAGTGCGACCACGTAGAAGGTCCCGGCCAAGAGACACTAATAGCGATTACGTTCATGACGATATAACCTTCCGAGGACAACGGAGAGCAAGCAGGATTTTTTTTTATTTAAAACAAGGTGAAATTAGGACGGACACGGTGTATGAATTTTAGATACAGTGAAGTTGTGCGGGCGTGTTTTATTTATTTATTTACCAGGATGATATGAGCCCTTGCTGTTTTTGCAAAGTGCCTGCTCAGTAATAAGGAACGCCGACATGGATTCTCGAGCAATTTGCTACATAATTGAGAAAAAAAAGAAAAAAACCAAAACTGATGTATCTGATATTAAAAGCACGGGGCATTGTTTCTGCTATAAGTCAATAATGCAATGATAAGATATTATGATGGTGACGCGACAGGTTTGAAATATCAAAAATAAATGCGTAGGGTTACCGTATCAGGAAGACCAGTAGACTACATTAGTACTAGAACTCAAGATTGAGCAAAAAAAAAAAAGTATCTTTCCATGATAGTAGAACATCAATCAAATATAATGATGGCAAAAAAAAGAAAAAAAAGATTGAACTCCGGTCCCGGTGAGGATCGAACTCACAACCTTCCGATTAACAGTCGGACGCGCCGCCATTACGCCACGGGACCCTTCAGAGAGGGTTGCCCTACTTGGTGACCTGTCAGCGACTAGGCCACCGGACCAGATTGTTGACGAAAGAGCCATACCAGAGACTAAACGTACATATGGGCTCAGATGCTTTTCATATCAAGCATAAGTATCCCGTTACATAGGGCTTCTTCGACATGTTTACACAAGTAAAGCATAGATCACAGCATAGACTGAAATTGTACTACTATAGTCTTATGAGACCCTCATTATAGGGCTACAAAGATTGCTAAAGTTTTATTTCAGGTTCATTTCCCCACTACTGTAGTCCGAACTTACACAACTAGTCGAATCATTCATATCTCAAGCTCTAGTTCATACCTCTAACTTGCCCATGTCTACATATATATGTCTTCGGCTCTCACCGATACCAACATAATATCTGGTTACTTAGCTCTTATCTGGAATGGCGTAACTGATCTCCTCGGGCCGACCCTAATGCTCGCATGCAGCTTACGTAGCAGAGCCTAGAGTGCACATAGAGCGGTAATATTGTATATACTATTCAGATGACAACCTATAGTATATGTTCTTGCGTATTGTTACATTCGAATCAAGTATGTTATGGCTTCGGCTTTCGTACTTACCGATTGCTGGCCTGTGGCCGTCGCTAAATCGAGCCGTACGCATACGCCCTTACCCACTATTGCAGTTTAGGGATAAGCGCTACCACGACTGCCCCATTCCGTCATCCCAATCACTGAATACGCCACTCCCTCAACTAGAGATACTATCCATCTTACATGTGTCCTTTCAGTGAGAACATCCGCATGCGTCCGACTACCGACGAGTTCGAGGTTGTTGCCAGCCCGAAGACTCGAAGCGCAAGTCGCTTCGACACTGAATTGTCTTGGGAAGATTATGCCTCGAAGTACATGGAGTTCACCGACACAGCACCAACAATCTTTCACGCTGTTGATTACCTTTCTCGGGAATTTGAAGCTGCTGGTTTTCAATACCTAAGCGAGCGCGAATCCTGGAGTGATAAACTCCACGAGAACCCCAGCGGACGTTTCTATACCGTGCGCAACGGTTCATCCATTATTGGATTCGTGAGAGGCAAACATTGGCGGCCTAGCAATGGTGCTGGTATCACTGGTACTCACATTGACTCTCTTACGGTGGCCGTGAAACCAACTAGCATCAAGTCTCCTATCGACGGTTTCGAGCTTCTTGGCGTCGCACCTTATGCAGGAGGCCTTGGAGATACGTGGTGGGATCGTGACTTGGGCATTGGTGGCCGCTTGGTGGTGCGCAATGGACGTAAGGGCATCACTACGAAACTTGTCCGTATTCCTCACCCTGTGGCCCGAATTGCTACGCTTGCTCCCCATTTCGGCGCTCCCAGCACTGGTCCCTTCAATCCAGAGACGCAAAAGGTTCCATTTGTGGGTCTTGTAAATGGAAGCAATCAAGCTGAGCCTACTGAGGACGAAAAGAAGAGCCCTGTGTTTGGCAAACACAGCCTGCGTTTGCTGCGTGCACTGTCGCGCGAGAGTGGTGTGCCAGTTCGTGACATTGTTGAAGTCGAGCTACATCTTTACGACACGCATCCTGCTACACTTGCTGGTCTCGACAAGGAGTTTCTATTTGCTCCTCGCATTGACGATAAGGCATGCACGTATGTCGGTGTGCTAGGACTTATCGAAGCTGCTGAGGAGACTGAGCAGAGCGACTCGCTGAACATTGTAGCAGCTTACGATTTCGAAGAGGTCGGTTCGCTTGCGCGTACCGGTGCACGCGGTAATTTCTTGGAGTCGGTTGTTGATCGCATTCTCGGAGACGAGAGTGGTGACGCCGAGCGCGCACTCTTTTATGCAAACTCCTTCTTCTTATCAGCGGATGTGACACATGCTGTGAACCCAAACTTTGACAATGTTTACCTTGAGCATCACAAGCCTCAGTTGAACGTAGGTATCACCGTCTCGCGCGATCCCAATGGTAACATGATCACCGACGCCGTTTCTTCGGCATTTGTACACGAGCTTGCTAGCCGTACAAAGAACACAATTCAGCAGTTCCAAATCCGCAATGACTCACGCTCGGGTGGCACCATCGGCCCGGCTCTTGCCTCCAAAACTGGTCTTCGTGGCATCGATATAGGAATTGCCCAGCTTTCAATGCACTCAGTTCGTGCTACCATTGGCTCAAAGGATATCTGGCTTGGTGTGCGCTGGTTCAAGTCGTTTTATAAGGCGTGGCGCGAGATCGATCAGGAGTTTAAGATCGGAGATCTTTAGATAAGTATCTCCTATATTGGGGTAGCTTAACAACCAAGGCAAATTACAGACGCAATTTGGCCTGTAGATTCAACTGAAAATTACAGTAGTCCGCTTCTCGTTTATGCCACGATAAAGGAGATGAACGAAGGATGGTCAGATAAATGATGTACTCAAATAACAGTTTCTTTAAGATGTCCAATCTATAATCAGCTCTACTCTCGTGAAGCCCTAACATGGTCACACTAATATCATACTTTATACTCTTATTTTGCCTAAAAAAAAGCTCCAACGCTCAACCTTGAGACAACAGCCTAACATACAACGGAATTTGGACGATGTTATAGTTAATACATTTCATATAGATAGTTGTACATGCTAATAATATTTCCAAATAAATATACTGTGCTCTCGACTGTGACTCCAGTTTACACGTATGCAGCAGCTCTCCTCTGGGATTCTACTTAGGGCCATTACACTTTAAATATGTTCGGCAAAGACATTCTTTCATTACGATGAATTAAGAAATAGGAACATTGTCTACGGTAATAGAAGTCGAGAAGTTATTATTTCCTTGTAACACGAAATATTTCTATCTGTGTATTGACTGAAAAAGTACATGAACAAGCGAAATAAGTATAGTATAGAATGCTTAGAGAATGAGTCTAATTGTGCAAATAAGGTAGCTAGTGTGAAAAGTAATGCACGAGTATTTGGTGACCATTAATTTAGCAGCCTTACAAGGCCGTAGGAACTATTGGGCATTTGGTTAGCATTAGCGATATGAAAGCATACGTAAGATATATATATCCAAAGCGACTAGAGGTAATTGAAGTGAGCTCACAGAAGTATTTTCATATGATTTCAAATGGTCTATTCACATTTAGTTGAAGCACTCAAGCAAAAGAAGTACACTTTATTCACGTGATAAACATGATAACTTGTACGCATGATAAGATAAGATAAGTACCGCAGTTGCATTAGGACGACGCCAAATACTCTAAGTCAATATATTTCCCAGCAATACTAATAATGGCAGTAATAATCCTACCAAAAAAAAGGTAATCAAGAAAAAAATGCAGCAAAAGAGATGAAACTGTAGATAACACAAAGTAAGCATAAATGGTACTAGTCTGTCGTTTTCATCTGGGCTAGCGTCAACTTGATAGCCTCATCAAGTGGGGTTTTCTGCCACTTCGGAATCAGTGCCTGCGCTTTAGCATCATCTAGTAATACCGGGGTTGTCCACAGGTAATGCATCTCAACGATCTCTCCCACGATCGGGTCTTGCCAGCTACGCGCCCTGAGCAACAGTTTACCAGCCTTAAAAAGCTTTGTTGGCCGACCGACTTGACTAAATATTTGATCTGCAAAATCTTCAGTTGATATTGGCTCAATACCGGTGACATTGAATTCTTGACCATAGGCTGTAGATTGTACACTAAGTTGAGCAATTGCCTGGGCCAAGTCGGGCAAAAATATAAAGTCATGGAGAGTGTCAGCCGGAGCAATGACATTGGCTCGGCGGTCCTCTAGAGCAGCAGAAAATACCTCTTTCATAAAACTGTTTGTCGTAGTTGGACCATAGAAATCCGGAGAGCGAATAACCATGACTTCAAACTTTCCTGCAGTATGCGCAGCTAGAATCAAATCTTCCTGTTCTTTTCGCATCCTTCCTTTGAAGCTGTTGGGTTCACGAGGATGAGTCTCATCAACTAAAGGCGTTCTAGGCAGACCGTACGAATAAAGCGAACTGAGAAGAATGAAACGATGCACATCAGCAGCTTCTGCCGCCTTCAATGCAATCTTGGTTTGTTCCGGTAGTAATTTAAATTCATTGTAAGGAACCCCGACAAGGTAAACAATAGTATCAACACCGTTCAGCGGCTCTACCCCCTGAGATGGATTGTTGACATCAAAGTGGTCGAATTCGACATCAGAGTCAAATAGTGCACGCGACGTTTCTGTATCACGACCAAGAATACGGACCTGATGCCCCTGTTGCTTAAGCACAGGAGCCAAGGCCTGTCCAACTGACCCACTACCTCCAATTAAAGCATACCGCATTTCGTAAAAATATGTACGATTTAGATGACTAGGGACCTGCTGGAGTTCGATGTTGTTTTTGTCTCCGTGTTTAACTTGTGCCTTATGTGTCATCTCCACTGCATCTGAGCTTGCAGGGCCACTCGCCGCCACCCTCTCCGTGATCTGACACTGCTCATCACAATGATCTTAAGGTTACTCCGCTTCAATTTGGACAGCCAAATGCAACCATAGTCTCACTTGGGATGTACCACAATCATACTTAGAAAATAATATTTGCATGAATTCAATACCTATCTCCCAATACACACACTCTTCCAATATGCTCAATATGCTTAATACGCTACATATGCAAGCTCCTTCTTCCCGATTCGAACATGCAGTTTAGGTTTGCTGTACGCGGTATGGGGCTGTGATGGCTGTCACCTATTATTAACCATAATAGTGTTGATTTCAAGTGTAAAAGGCCACATTTAAAAGAACTGTGGTCGTTGGCCAAGCAGGGCACCAATTATGATGTATTTTGTGATGCGTGTGGTATACGGAGCCTGATTTGAGTCTCAAGCTATTATCGTATATAATGAAAAGCAGGCTCGGAATGAGCTAATTCCCGTTTTCTTTTTATGATCGACATTCTTGCAAGGATGAATTTGATCCCTTCTTTATGAGGAGAGTTTATAGAATCAGTAAGATAGTCCAAAATTTTCAAATCATCTAATAAATCAGGACTTGGCTATATAAAAGCCAGCGCTGTCTAAACGAGACCGTCTACGCCACCCAGCATTCAATGAAATACTCTATATAGAGCTCAATGTAACAATCTCCTGAGTTATGGCAAACTAATTTGTACATTTCGATATCGCAATGTTGTTGGACACTTTAGCGTAACAACTGTCCGCCCAAAAAGTCCAAGCAACAACTTTACTGAAATTTGCAACCGCGTCACGCTATCAAAATAAACAGATTATTACCACTATAAGGTATGCATTCATCATACCAATCAGGAAAGTGCAATTTATTATTACTATTATGTTGTTGTTATTTCAAGCGCTTCGTAATACTGAGGCCCTTACTTTTCAGGATTAACACATTCATTACTGATCCGAAAAATTCAAAGTCTCAAAGCTTGACGTAATTAAGCGTGTGGCGTTTAATATTGAATTGCTTGTGGATAATGAGCACCATTCTCTCGGCAGACGACCTAAACGACTTCATAGCGCCTGGAGTGGCATGTGTGAAGCCAGTGGAGATCGAGAAGTCCCAAGACACGGCTGCAATTGAGATAGGCGTTGACGGCCAGCCTATTGAGCAAGGACAAGCACTGGCTCCCGCATCAATTAGTCTCCAAGATTGCTTAGCATGCAGCGGATGTATCACAAGCTCTGAAGCCATGCTTGTGGAACTTCAAAGCCCGAAAGAGCTACTTAAGCAGCTACAAGACCGCCCGCATGCGATCTACGTTGCGTCAGTGAGCCACCAGAGCCGTGTTTCCCTGGCAAAGGCCTATGATATGTCAGTTCATGATGTTGATAGCCGTTTACGAACTTTATTCATTGAAAAACTTGGATTTACCTACGTCTTAGGTACAGAGATTGGGCGGGCCCTTTCTCTTGAAGAAAGCTGGATTGAGGCGGTTGAGCGCAAGACCGATGGCGGGCCTATCTTGAGTAGTATTTGCCCAGGATGGACATGCTATGCTGAAAAGACACACCCTGAAATCCTGGGATATCTTTCTGGCGTGAGATCACCGCAACAACTCACTGGACAACTTGCGAAGCGCATCATTAGTACTCAGTTGGGTACTACTCCTTCCAATATTTACCATGTGAGTATTATGCCCTGTTTTGATAAAAAGCTTGAGGCGTCACGGCCCGAATTTGCATTAGATGATGCGCGTGAAGTTGATTTGGTTGTAACTGCACGCGAGGTGGTTGATCTATTGCGCACAGAATTCAATTCAGAATTCAACCAGCTTTCAGGATGCAATTTACCTGTACAAGTACCAAAACATTGGCCCGCGCGGGATGAGTGGAAATCCAACGCCGGATCGTCTTCCGGAGGATACCTTGCATATGTATTGCAACGGGCTTTGTCAATGCAGTCCCCAGGAGCAAAACTTGAAACAATTCAGGGCAAAAACAGTGACTACGTAGAGTATCAGGTAGTATCGTCTACTGGGGAAATTATCTATCGCGGAGCTCAAGTCTACGGGTTCCGTAACATTCAGAATCTTGTGCGCAAGCTGAAAATGAAGCAACGCACCGGCAAAGCAGGGCAAGTCAAGTCGCGCAAAATTTCTGTCGCAAAATCGGTCTCTGACCCGAGCTCTTTAGACTATGTTGAACTCATGGCATGCCCTGGCGGCTGTGTGAGTGGCGGTGGCCAGATGCCGGGGCCCGAAAACATGCCGACGAAAGTTTGGACGGCTGAAATGGACGCAAAATATCGTACTATAGAGGAGACTGATGTAACACCAGAGAGTGTTGCGGGCTACATAAAAGAGTTAGGTGTAATGCCAACTCGGGAGTTATTACGTGCCCAGTACAAGCCAGTTGAACGAGACGACTCACTACCTGCGGCACTTACAGTGGGTACTCAATGGTAATTTTACAATTTTGAATTGGCATATATTAATAGACGCTCAATTGGTTGCCATTTGAAACATCGATGTGACTTCAGCGGTTAGGGCAGATCGTATCATCGGACAACCCAGCACTTCCTACTCGCACATATCGCAAATAGAATCATACATTACTACCAGCTAGTGACCCGACGCATACACTTAAACCTTGGATATTAGAACCTAGGACGACTAGGGACGCTGACAGAAAACATTGCGTTTGTGCTACAAATCTTGGTTGAGGAGTTACTTATTAGCATTACTAGTCAAATGCCGTATTATTTGATTCTTCTTCGTCATGGCGAAAGCGAATGGAACAAAGAGAACCGATTTGGCGGCTGGGCTGACTTGAGGCTAAGCCAAAAGGGCCGTGACGAGGCGGCATTAGCCGGCGATCTCCTCAAGAAATTCCCACACCCGCCACAGGCTGTTTATACATCGAAGCTCTCACGAACTATTGAGACGGCAGCTATCACGCTAGATCACGCTGACCGGCTATGGATTGATGCTACACATTCTTGGAGATTGAATGAACGACATTATGGATCTCTACAGGGTCGCAACAAGGAAGAAGTACTAAAACAGTATGGCCATGACAAGTACATGTTATTTAGACGGTCATTTGATGTGCCACCCCCACCAATTGCATTTGATGATGAATGGAGCCAAACAGGAGATCCGCGTTATGCTGATATGTTGCATATACCGCTCACAGAGTCGCTGCGGGCCATGGGGGACCGTATAACACCCTTCTGGGAAGATACGATTGCCGTTAATCTAAAGCGGTCAGGCTCTGTATTGGTTATTGGACACGGAAACTCACTTCGAGGACTCATTCGTATTGTGCGTGATGTTAGTAACGAGGTCATCTCCAAAGAGGATATTCCCACAGGCCGACCATTCGTGATGGAGCTTGACGAACATTTGAGACCCGTAGATCCGGAAAATTGGATGTATACGTTAGGAAATGAACATTGAATAAAATTAAAAAAAAAAAGCACTGGAGAATGAAATAACGTATACGCTTAAACAAACATAGACTCAAACGGCCAGAGAGGCCTTATTGTATTAACATAAACATAAAACATCATTCAAAGCTTCGAAAACTTTTATGGCCTTTAGATATAGTCTCAAGGCAAGAGCTGCACCAGTTGTTATTTACTTCATCCATGCAACCAGACTTGAAACACGGACAAATGCGGGAAAAGGCTTTGTCTTGTCCGTAATGTTCTTACAATGCCACATCGCACAGATGGAAGGGCCAACAGGCCTAAATAGCTCGCACAAAAGTGAGATTCATATAAAAAGTGCATTAAATATTGCTCATAACCCTTTAGTGGACCCGGCGATGCATGAGCACATTTTCCACTTTGCTCAGCAATAAGTAATGTACAAAGGATAAATAAACAGAGCGGCGTTCCATACATGCGCACACAGTCTACGCATTGATCTTCTCCCGCGACTCGAATGGGTTGTACAGCAAGAACTTCTGAATGAGGTCGACATGCGTTAGCACCATACGGCGGCAACAGTAACGACGCAGCCCAAGCCGATCAAGGGCATCACCTTCGGAGAGGCCTTCATCTTGCAGCAGCGACAAATAAGTTTCCCACTTGTCACCAACGACCTTGCCGCACGAGAAGCACCGCACCGGAATGATCATCTTTGTGTCTGATGGTGAAAAATTGGAATTGGTGATCAAGGGTTTTTTTTAGTCCCAACTACTACTACTACCACTTCTATCGTAAAACAGTGCCATTAAAGTGTGAGTAAATACAACAATAAAGACAAAGTAGAATAAAAGTATTTACAATACACCTATAATAAAGAAAGGCATAAGAACAAGCAATAAAGGGCTAAATTCTGATGGTTATGTTGCACACGTTTTAGTAACGCACTCACATATACCCTCCCTCAAGACTGGTCCGCCGCATGACCAGGCCATGAGGCAGACGCTTTCGTTCCGTTTAGCATATTTTTAGCATTAAATTTTTACATGTATGCACTCGAAAACGATGCACTCTATTAAGCGGACTTGCCCAAGACCCAGCTAATCATCATGGTTTCCCAAATAGAAAGCGTGCGATCCCACAACCACCACTCCTGACTCATTAGCTCATTGTTATTATCAGTTCATGGCGCGTAAAACACTGGTGATCAAACTTGGCACCTCGAGCTTGTTCAATGAGACTACTATGGAAACGCGCTTGGCCAATATGGCTCAGCTAGTTGAAATGGCTGTTCATTTGCGTCGCGACCGTGGCTATGACGTATGTTTTGTGTCATCTGGTGGCATCGCAGCTGGTCTGCAGCGTATGCGCTTAAGCGAGCGACCGAAAACTATTGCTGCTGTGCAGGCCATGGCAGCCATCGGCCAGTGCCGCATCATGACAAAATGGGACCAACTCTTTGGGCAGTTAGATCAGCCTGTCGCTCAGATCCTACTAACCCGCACTGACATTGCCGATCGTGTGCAGTATCGCAACGCACGCTCAGCTATTCGAGAGCTCCTGGATGAGGGCGTGATTCCCATTGTAAATGAGAATGATACGTTAACGTCTCGCGAGGCTCGTTTCGGTGATAACGATACTCTTTCTGCAGTCGTTAGCGCCATGATTGGCGCTTCGTATTTGTTCCTGCTAACAGACGTCTCATGCCTCTACACGGCAAATCCTCGGGTGGATGCTAATGCCGAGGCTATCCGACTTGTGGACGATATCGCCACTATCAACCGGGAGGTATCCACACGAGGTGCGGGTTCGAGCGTTGGCACAGGCGGCATGACTACGAAAGTTATTGCAGCCAATCTTGCCGTATCAGCAGGAATCTCCATGTTTATTTGCAACAGCTTCTCGCCAACTACTGTAGCAGGTATTCTCGATGACGAAGAACATGGTGTACTCCCTACAGAAAGCCAACATTTGTATACAAAGTTTGCCGCTAAGGAAAACCAACTGCGGGACCGTGCTTTTTGGTTGTTACATTTACTCACTACGTCAGGCCGTATTGTTATTGATGCTGGCGCATACAGAGCGATCACTAGAAAGGACCGCGCAGGCTTATTGCCGGCGGGTGTCACCGCAATTCAAGGTCACTTTCATGCTGAAGAATGTGTTGATATTGTGCTTAAAGATACTGATGAGCGTGTGGGGCGCTGTCTTGTCAACTATTCCTCTCCCGAACTTGACCGCATCAAGGGTAAGCATAGTAATGAGATCATTGAGACCCTTGGTTATGCGGATAGTGAGTACGTTGCCTTTAGGGACAACCTAGCATTTTTTAAGTGAATCCCATCACCAAAAGAAAATAAAGCATTGACTGCCTATAATCCCCCCTATCTTGTTTCAACTTGTTTAAACCTAATACGTGACTGTTATAGTATCACAACCTTCTACGATTTACGGACCTCTCGACCTTAAACCAGCATCAAGATGATCATATCTAGCTTCGAAGTACCGGTTTTGTAAGTCACTAATTAACTCGCGGACACTCTCAGCAATATTCTCAACCACCAGACTCCTAGCTGCTAAGTCTCTCAGACAGCTCTCAACTGCAGCTCGCATCTCCCTCATTTGGTCCCTTTCAATGTGTGTTACAGTAGCTGTGGATATAGTAGTGGCAGTGCATGATGCACGGCTGATTTGCGTTTCAGCCTCGAGCAGAATACTAATACCCTCACGCTTGTTTGACTCAAGTTGCTTGTAAAACTCTGTAAACTCTTGTAAAGCTTTTACATTGTGCTCTTGCTTCGGATTGATTTGAGTCGGCTTTAGCTTCAGAGGTGCTAAATGCATGTCTTGCTTTTCGAAAGGCCTTAACACACCATCTCGCATTTTCGTTCGTAGAGATCCAAGAACTTGAGTAAGTCGCATCCCGTGCGATGTACATCCATGCTTTGCTAGTCCGGTCATCCGTCGTGAGAGACACCATATCAAGACTTGAGTATATCTCTGATTTGCAGAGTTACAGTTAAACATGGGATCATGGATGAATTCACGATGTGACAGCGTTGCCGGTGGAATATCCGTATATTTATATGACAGATATTCTGCAGGGTACACATATTCAGCAACTCTTGCCAACATTTTACTATCCTCTCCGATGCCGAGGGTCGGTACAGTGAGCGCTTTATGCGAGTTGATTATGGGTGGAGCTCGGGTATCACAATCATTGCCCCATCGTAGGTCAATTCCTGTAGAATTTTCAGAACTATTATCAATAGACTGACGTTTAGTTGCAACGTGAATTTGAGAGTTTTCATCTGATATGCGTTTCTTGCATCTGGTCCTAGCAGAACTGACATTAACTTCATGATGTTTCACAGACTCGGGTCTTGGCGCTATTCTAATATTCGAAGTCTCAGGGCATATCGGTTTTGGCAGTGCCACTCCACGGCTACTAAGATTCAAAAAATTCACTAGCGAAGCTGTCTCAGCAAAGATTTGGGGGTCTTCGCTGCCTCGAGAATTGTTATACAAACCGTTGTTCAAAACAGCAAAATTCGTCCCATCAATATGTGAATCGTTGGCATAGAAGTTTGCACCATCTTTTTTTGCAGTGTTTGAACGGTATGGTATGGATTTAGGTCTACTGCCATCCGCAGCCGCCGGCGCGTTTTGTGTTAAGCGACCTGAACTACATGAGCTAGTGGTCTCCACACAATCACTCAAAACTGAAACTCTTTCGTTATGCTGTTCAATTTGCATCTGTCTTTAACACCTACTATAATTTCACCCTCTAGATGCCTGCAATTTATTTAGGAAATTGTTTTGCTATCGCTGGTAGATTATGTACACCACCAGTGCGTGGAGTCGCAGGGGTATGCGAATATACCCTTACCCACAACGCTCTTCTGTCTTTATCTCTTATATCATGATGTCATATGGCAAAACAGGCTCTCGCCTGAACATTTCATACGTTGCAGCCGGTCAAACTACCCGCTAAGGTAAAACTATCAAAATTGTCATTCGTGTATGGTGCTACAACATAGTTAACTTTTGATTACTACGCCTAGAATCTACGTTCGAATCTGGTGACCGATGATGATGAGCTTCACGGGTCTTGTGACGTTGGTCCTGACGTCTCCTCCGCCTTAATTGACTTTGCATGCGAGCGTAAACTCCTCGATGTACTATTATTTCAAGCAGTTCCCTGTTATATCCCCATTCCTTTGTTTGTTCAACAATGACTTCCATAATTCGCTTTCGTTCAGGCTCATCGGTGTCTCGGATAAATGTTTTTTTACCAACTTCAAAACCCTGATCACACATAATATTCATCACTTTCTCCTCACGTCGCTTTCCCTCAGGATGATTATGGGCCAGACCCATCATAGCGAAGAGTTCCACCAGAGGCAATTTGCTCTTAGACCTACTTCTAGTGTGGAACCCCTGGTACCCTTGATATGTATCTTCACCTTCACCAAACACTGGAATCGAATCTACGCCATTATTATGCTCCATAGAGAATGCATTGTGAAAGTATTCCGATGTATCTGTATTGTTCAGTTGATGGATCCGTTTATTGGACAAAGCGCTACGAAGGTTCATGGTGCGGAAGTGATCCGATGGCCTATGATGTTGACCTGTTGCACTACCTTGTCTCAAATGACCAAACAGAGGGTGGTCTTTTTGTGGAAATAAGCCCTCAGGCGGATTTGAGAACCGCTTAACTTGTCCCACCGGAGGGTTGAGCTGCGTATGCAATGGCGTCGAAAAAGGAAGAAGAGGTTGCTGAGATAGAAATTGGTCTGGTGATATCTGTAGATCTTGACACGGCATGGCCGGAACATTTATGGCTAAACCGCGTTGCTTGGGATTATGATAACCAGCTTGATGTTGCAACTGCAGTCGTTCGCGGTATCGATGCTGCTGCTGCTGCTGCTGCTGTTGCTGTTGTTGTTGTTGTTGCTGTTGCTGTTGCTGTTGTTGTTGTTGTTTTTGATGATGATGATGTTGCTGCTGCTGTTGCTGTAAATCTCGTATACGTTGCGGCTGGAAGACAGCACCTCCATAATTGCTGCTAGATTCAGATTCAGAAGACTTTGTGCCAATATTGCTTGACGCATCAAATCCCGAGGTATTTTGAATCCCTCTGACAAGCCCTGTATCGAAATCGACTTTTGAGATCAGTTTCTCATCCGAATTATCCATTATTTGCTGGCAAGGCAAAACAGCAGAAGGACTCAATGACTCATGATCTTCTAGGTGCATGGCTAAATCATTGGCATCGTTGATCCTATCGCCGAAGCCAGTGATGCGGCTGTTAACGCTATTCTGAATTTCAGTTTCTCTCAGCATGCTATCTGTTGGCTTTATTCCATGCAATGGATCAGACGACTCACTAAAGTCGTTGACGTTGGTGGTATTTATAAAATCAAAGCCATTACTTTCGCTGCTATAATTCCCGAAATCAAAATAGTTCCCATTAGAACAAAAAATGTCAACATTCAGGGGTGTTGATGTCTGATGTGCATGTATAGCTGTTGAATCTGAGGGATAAGTGTTGAATTCATGTGTTTCTAGTTTCTCCATTGGGCTAGGCACACCGCCAGAGCCGACAGACTCGAGGGAAATTGATGATCCGCTGGCATCATCGCTGCGACAGCTGGGTAGGTCTCGCGTATCGCTAGAAATAGAGTCCTGTTTGCGATGATGAAATAGTGAGTATACCTCCCTTTCGGAGGGAATATTCTTTTCTTCTATATGTCTGTTTCTGGGGGTACTTTCTATCCGCTCATGCCCTCCTGCTGTCAACAAACTGTGATGTGGCTGAACTACTTCCGGGTCTTGTACAGTTGGCAATAAGGCAGTGCCACACTCAGGACGCTCATTATGCCTCAATTCATTGTGCAAATTAATAGCTGAGGAGGAATGGGGCTGAACGAACGGAGAAAAACTCATATGTATAGCAATTCTCGCAGCTCCAAACAAAGTTTGAAAAATACTTGGGGCATGTAATTGCTACCGGTGGATATGTTATAACGAATGACTTACCTTGTTTGGGTACTTGTCCTTGCCTGTAGATACAAGTTTCCAGAGTAGGGGTCGAGAAAATAATAAATTGACCCGAAATAAGGGTCTGAGAATCGAAACTGACAGCTTTTACGTTTCCAATAAGCGGGGGTGGCTGTTAGGGTCTGAAGTGCGACGCCCTGTTCTGGCAAGATTCAGTGTGGTTTTGAGATAAAGTCATGCAACCATTCTGCATATATGCATGCTGCCAAGTTGCGTGCACCTAGCAAGACTTGCCCCATTTGCCCCGAGTTCTAGTGATACAAGAAATCAATATAGTGAGGCGGTTATAGTAAAAAGCACGCAAAGGAGCAAAAAGTCAACACAACCAGGGGAGTTTGCATTATATTACGAGCGTAAAGTTATTTATGGGTCTCGGCGAGTAGGTCAAACATATCCGTCAAGTTCTCTGGGCCATCAAGATAACCGAATGTTCGGAAATCCTTGACCAATTGTCGTTCTTTTTCCTCAGAGTCCTGTTCTTGAATGAGGTTTGCAAGTGGCTGAGCAAGAGCCTTAAAATAAGCTGGTGAGACAACAAATTTACCTTCAGCATCAAGGAAATTCGGATCGACCTTGATCGAGTTTACTCGCTTAGCATTTCCAGGGCTGGCCAGAACATTCCAACCCTCACCTTCACGCAATGTGATTCCAATCGGCTTGGTTAGAATACCAGCTCTGAACGCTTCAACAAGCCCACCAGCACGTTCACTACGGTAGCCGTGGTATCTCTCAGGCCAGTCATCTTGAGCCAGCCGTCTTGCGCCAGTCCATCCCATTTTGGCGAGCTGTTCCCGATTAGGCAATTGGACACCCTTGCGTCTCTCAATAAGACGCTTGAAAGGATTCATTGAGTTGGGATTCCAAGCTCCATTCCACAAGATAAAGTAGATAAACGCAACCTTAATAATGTGAAGTGTAAAGAAAGCGAGCTGCCAATACTTACCCTTAAACAGGCTCTCCTCAGTGTTTTTCATCTTGGGCGTAGGCATGATCAGGTCTGCAAATTTGTAAACCCACAAGTACGGAGCCGTGCCAGGTGTGGGGCTAATGTACTCAGGCAAGTCGAGGTAAAGCCAGCCCAACAAAAACAGCACTACCATCATTTCATGGCGATAGTGAGGTTTCCACTCAGGGACAACAAGCTGGCCTTCAGCAATAGCATCGCCAATAAGTGCATCATCAGAAATGTGTCTAGTCCATTTCGGTTTCATCGAATCCGTCATAAACAATAATGCGCCCTCGGCTGTCAAATAGCCAGGATGAACACTTACGGAAAAGCCCTGCGGGTTCGGATAGAAGAAATAACCCGGGTGAAGCTGAATAGGAAGATGCTCGAAAATACTGTAAAGAAAAGAAACAGGTTCGTTCGTGGGCACATTAAAGCAGTAGTCCTTTTCAGTGTCCATGTTCATCCGAATGTATATATCGATGCGTTCGGCAACACGGCCAGTTTCGGGCACACGCTGAGAGACGACATCCCTCGCGTTTTTCGTGGACGCGGCAGTTGCCTGCGACACATTCTTTCGCTGCTGAACCATTCTCTGTTGCTTCAGCGTTTTTTTTGTGGGGAGCGCCTGCAAGTCGCTCTGCACAAAGGTAAGGTATAAAGCCTCTACAGCGACTCAATACTGCCAGATACCAAATCTGATAACTAAGCTTGAGGGGAAGGAGGCGGGCTTGTTTAGAGCCGTACAGCAGAACATTCCTGAGGTAGGAGACTTATGCTAAGCTTGAGCCATGCCGTTATGGAGTGATATTTATTGAGCCTCAAAACATCTCAGTATGATAAAATTAAAACGAAACAAAACAGAACAGAACAAAACAAAACGAAACAAAGCAAAACAATGTTTGTGTTTGAAATTGAAACACATAATAATTCATTAGACACACCTAATACCTTCAGGACTATCTGCATTTATGTTTAACAAGACTATGATTCATGATGACATGTACCTGGCGAGTTGCTAATGAGAGACTCATGCCCGTTTGCTGCCTCAATAACTTCTAGGTACCGGCTCGCTTATAAGACTGACACAATATACTCATATACATTATATGCAACTGTATTTCAGTTCATCATTCATCAAACATAAGTATTCTTGCACTACTGTGGACACCGTCGCACTTATTTTGTTCATATCACATAAGAAAGAAATAAAGCATTTCAATTCATCTTAGTTTCCGCGAGTTTCTCAGGCGACGCCTGTGCCATGTTAATCTCCTTGGGGATATCTCTTGGAACAACTTCCACATATGACGCTGGCACGTAGCCAGACCTGCCATCACGGGTACGTACATGCCACCATTGTGATGGCTGTCCCGAAGGATCTGTTGCTGCTAGCACTGCGGCCAAATCACCACATTTAAGCTCAACTTCGATAGCGGGGTTTTCTGGCGTGAAGTCGTACCGGGCGCGACAAAACTGCAGTTGAGATGGATCAACTGCTTGGCCCTGCATATGGGCTTGTTGTTCTTGCTGGTCTGCAATGCTCTTGATGAGCTTACCCAGCAAGTATGGAAGGCCAGCTACCGCGGCAAGGAAAACCAGCAGCGGTTTGAAGCTTGGCCTTGACCTTGCACCACCCTGTGTCTGAAATTTAGCGAATTGTGATGACGTTAGACCCAAAGTTTTGGGGTTCTGTGGCACAGAACGGCCGGTCAGTTTTGCCAGCAAAGCACGGCCCCATCTTAATATAGCGAAAATGCCAAGTATCGACCCAAGACTTTCTTTTAGTCTCCCGAATTGCTCTGCAACACTCATCATGGTGAAGAAGGATGAGTGCGTCGCCATATATGTAGATTCCAGCATTTGAGCAAAGCCACCAAATGCACCAACCATAGACTCAATGAGTTGGAATGTAGCCATTGTAGAGTTCTGCAGTGCGCCTCCTGGGGCCTGGCCGTAACCGCCAGCACCTCCGTATCGGCCATAGCCTGCACCATAGCCACCCATACCTAATCCACCACCGAGACCACTGCCCATGCCATATCCACCATAGCTACCATATCCACTATAACCACCCAAGCCTCCACCCATACCAGTCATGCCTCCATACCCAGAATCATACAAACCGCCGCCTGTGGCACCGTATGGGGAATAACTGCTTCCATAGCCTCCACCAAGACCGCCAAGCCTGCCATAACTCGGGGCCATGCTGGGCGGTGCTGGGAGTGCTGGTGGATCGTTCATCACAACACTATTTGAAGACGCTTCCTGATTCTGCCCGGTTGTATGTCTTGTGTCAACTGAACTCGCGGGCCCAGTTGGCTCGGACACCGAGACATCACTCTGAGTCGTGCCGGACTCCCAAGGTTTTGGTCGAGTTGCTGACATTGGAACAAACCAGTCAAACACTTATGCAATGCCTAGACGTGAGAATGATTTGGAGACTTTTGCCGAAATGAGGAGGTGCGTGGAGCGACTAAATGGCACACTAAAGAGGAGCAGCCGCATATCGGTATCTCACGTGACGTTTATCGATAAGACCAACACTGACGTGGAGACATTGGGCAAAATAGCCGGCGCTACGTCACATGCTTGTCCTGCCAAAGGAGCGTGAAGATCAGAAAATCTGTCAAATGTTTCAGATGCGTGTAGTTTGAAATGCTGCTATAAACGCCTGTAATAGAAATCTGCGTAGCAGTCGGAGTTCCTGATAGCATACTTACAGTTTTTTTTTTTTTTTACTTTGGTCTGCTATAATCAGTATTTGTCAAAAATAGTAAATAAATAAATAAATAAATATATAAAGCAAAGACGAGGCGTCCATGTATAGTTTGGGCCCCAAGAAGCACAATTCTTCTATTTGAAAAATAAGTTGTGGATAAAAGAGAAAAATAACATGTATCTTCTTCTTTATATTAATACTAACTTAAGCGATCCTGGCAGGGATCGAAGGACCTAAGTACATCAGTAATACATCATTATTGAATACCATATTCACAGGGCGTTAAAGTGCAAAAACGATTTACGACAGCATAAAAAAGATTATACAATACTTCCCAACCATTCTGAGTCTGCCATGTGTCTGTATCTGCTGCATACGTGCAACTCACGTTCACTATCTGTCTGACAACCCTACACATGCGCTGCTTGGGGGAGACAGCTTATGACTAAAAGACATGGATACCCATCACATGTCGTTACAGTTGATGGTGACATTTACAAGTGTTGCCTCCTTTCATCTGTTCGAACCCTGTGAAATTCGTAAATAACGACTTGAGTAGCAGATCATTCAACATGAGTTTCAAATCGCTAGCTACTGGTATTATGCTGGCAACAGCAGGATTTGTACTGGGGACCGTCTACGCAAACTGGTCGTATGACTACTACCTTCTCTGGGTTTCTCCAACCCCGGCAGATATGCTTGCCGATGCTCTCAGACATTACCAGATTAAGGCGAGCCAGCCAGCATTTCTTCACCATGTTCTGCACGGAGTGTTTATTATTGGTGGCCTATCGGCTGTTGCAAAGCTTTATCGCCCTTCTGAAAGCAACACGCTGTTTGACGGCGCTTCACTCTTCCTGTTCTTTATCTGTGTGGTGTTCTACATTACAAACCTTCTGCCAGCGTCGCACTCACTTATAACTGGAGACTGGAACGATATCGACGCGGAGACCGGTGTCAAATTTGTGAGCGCCAGCCAAATTTTCATGGTCCTGGCCATTATCGGTGTCTTGGCTCTCCAGTTCGGCCAATGGTGGGCTGGAGATGACCAGCCTGTGCCCGTGGGCGCTAATAAGCCCGCAGCACCCGAGGAAGAAGAGAAGCCAGTTGCTGACTCGGCGCAGGCTTCTGCAACTAGTGATTCCACATCGGCTCAGAAGCGTGGGAGCCAAAGAAGAAATAAATAGAGATAAAGCTACATACATACGTTTAAAGACCTTTTCTACAACTTGAATTGCAATGCAACGAAGGAACAGTATGTAATGGAAGAATATCATCAACTGAATTGTTGTTAACTGAATTGTTGTTAACTGAACATCCAGAACAAAAACTGCTACCTGTAAATCATTAACCAGAACTCACTCAATGTCAACACTTTTACTGGACCCAATGTCACAATAAAACAACACCTGACAACCAGAAAGCAATCATGATTTATAAATGCTGGCACTATTCTAGAGATACAACAACCTCAAACCACATTAACAGAGACTAGGGAGCCAAAGGACATTCAACTGCTAAAGAAATCATATTTCGAGGTTCATGCTATGATTTTTTGCTAGTCGATATTATGAAACCGCGACACCCTGCGTTTGTGAACTCCGTGTTGGTGGTGCAAACTCCTCATTAGAATTAGTCGGCGCACTATCGCTTACTTTCGAAATGGCGCTTGCGGCACTAGCCGACATTGAGCCTGGTGGTGATGGATCACTCACTGTTATAGTTTCGGTCTCTGCTTCTGTAGGTGCTGTAGCTGTTGTCCTATTCACTGGGCGTTGTCGCCATGCTTCTGGGTCATTCATGTCGGAATCTACACGACCAAAGACACCAGCCCACCATCGCGGATGCCATGAATCAGGCAACACAAGCACTTGTTGTTCAGGACATTCTGGCTTTTCGAACTTTGGGTTGATGAATTGGCTACGACGGGCTAAAAAGTAGTCCCATACGCTTCGTGTCCGTTCTCGTGCTTCTTGTGTTAGCATTTCACGTTCAGAGTTAAATAAAAACGTGCCATACTGACACGCGTACGTGTGATACACAAGACGTCGCAAAAACCGCTCGTTAATTTCAAAGCTGTTGGGGAAGAGACACAAGAGCTGATATGCACAATCCAGGAACTGCTGGAAAATTGGACCGTCTTGTCGACCTTTTGTAGTTTCACTAATAAAATTCGTCACATTTGTAAACAGGTCTACCGGCTGCGGATCATCTACATCCACAGAGTCAACATTTGCACTTTGTGGTGCTCCTTTGCCATTCACTACGTTGGCTCGGAGAGCAAACTGGTGCCCAAACGAGACCCACTCCTTTTCTACAAGAACCATGAACCCCTCAAAAGTTCGATAGAATGGATCCAAGCATAGCATAGCCAGACTTGTGATCTGTGGCGTGCGGTCCCATCCATCACTGCAATGCACAACAACGTGCGAACATTTGAAGTATACTTGTTGTACAACTGTTCGGCTACTTTTGAGAATCACAGCTACATGTCTGAGCCAAGCACTACGTTCCAAGCTATTGGGATTTGGCGCCTCTTCGCCCACATCTGAATGCCGTAAACTGTCAACAACACGTCCCAATGAATCCCGCATGACATGCAGGTTATCAATGCCTAGATGAACCTTGCGGGCAGGCTTATATCGATCAATATTTTCTGTTCCACCACCAAGAGCGACCTGAGCTATTGCATTCGTGCTTGGCCGCAGATCAACTACCAAGTGATCCGTCTGGGCGCCACGTTTTCCTTGAGGATCCTGAGTCGTGCTCCAAATTGCACTAATCAAAGCCTCATCTTGCATATTGCGCGACTGCTTAAGGCCCACCAACGGCTGGCTACACCGTGTAATTGTGCAACTATTCAGTGCCAAAAAATAGCTCAAAACCGGTAGCCTTCCCTTCGATCGAAACTTCGCTGCATACGCAAGAACGTTATCACTTATGTTTGCCGGGATAACTAGGTGACGCGGGTAGGATGGGCAGAGCTTATGCTCATAATTTGCTCGAGAGAGCCGCCATTTGCCGCTGGATAGTGCACCCATACGGCGGTACTCTTGTTCAGGATTAGCGTATAAAGTCCAGCCATCAAAATTCTTTTCCAAGGTAGCCGGCGAGTATACAAAGGCATACAGGTGTTCAATGGCTCTAATATGGCGCAATTCCTCAATGGTGTCGTAGACAAGACGACATTCACGATCAGAACTGAGCTCAAGACTCAAAAACATAAAGTCTTTGCATACAATCCGGATTGTTTTCCCTACACGCGCGGCCTCTAAAATAATTGGATAGCTGATCCATACTTCGCGCTGCTCAGCCTTGAAGACCATGTGGTGCTTCATGAGATGAAGTGTGCCGTCAAGACGGTGGCCTAGCCGCACAAGTGTGGCAGAGGCACGCGTCAATTTGATACTATCCATTGCCTGAGTTGACGGCCCGTCAATGGGTACAGAGAGGGGTCGGCTTCGTCGTCTACTGAAAGTGTCACCGGATGATGGTTGTCCCTATGAATTGAGCCGGATTACGAGGTGGTAAGGGTAGGTTTGACGTCAGCATGATTGTCACGACAGAATCTAACGTAAGTGAGACATTATGTCTGTAAATCCATGTGGATAGCCTATTTAGATAAAGTAGAGAGCAAAATATAATTGAAAAACTTCAGGACGTGGAAAGTGAAGCAGAGAATCAAAACTCTTTATCTCGTCTGGGCTAGGGTATCCTGTCAATGTCCGACCCACGGGTGTTCGATCTCTTCGCATGTTAGCGCGCTTCCGATTGCGTTACTTAGAAATATAAGCACTAAAATATTTTTCTAATAACTACATAACTGGGAACTAATTCATAAGCGCTATATAACGTGTTTTTGCCACTCAGTCTGACTAGTGATGAGACAGATGCTAGGTTGTGCTCATATAATCGAATTAAACGACCTTAAACGCCAGGTATTTAACGAGAATGAATAACTTGGACTGGCCTTGCATCGTACAAGCCTCGACCGGAGACGCTTGAAAGTGACGTGAACTCACTGGGAGGCTTGTGATTCATAGATATATTGGATAGCTTGATATAACAACATACGAGGCACTGATGTTACTTCTTAATATTTACGATTACAATGCTCCTATGATATAACATTTATAGCATTCATCATATGAATGGCCTAACCAAGCCAATTAATTAGATGTACTTTATTCGCACATTACTTTTGACAGTATGTTGTTGTTCACGGTCTCAGTTTACCTGGGGTCAGTGATTTCTAGCTGAAACGACTAAATTGAAGTGTGGATGTCCACCAGTAGCTTAGCTCTTGCCTTTGCAAAAACATACTACACAAGACTGAGCCAAAATCCTGAGCTTGTTTACCGATTTTATGGAGAAGATTCGACGGTACTTCATGGAGCTGAGGGGAGCTCGAACGACAGTAGAATAAGCAAGGGCCAGGCTGAAATCAGAGCTAAATTCGCTGAAAACCAACAAATTGGCACACTTTATTTGATCCGTGATGTTGTTTCTATTCCTACAGCTGGGAATTGTATTCTAGTCACTGTTCTTGGCGAGCTTGCTGCAAAGGATTCGGACCCTCAGCAGTTTTCACAAACTTTTATCTTGGCAAGAATGGAAGAAAACGAATTATACATTCTGACTGACATTCTACGTATATTCAATTCTGATTTTGATGCAGAAGTGGAGCCGGCAACGGGCGCAATAAACGAGGCACGTCATCTGGTTGAGAATGTTACACTAAAAGATTCTGATCCGGAATCAAAGGAAGCTACCGCAAAGCAAGTTACCACAACCAATCCTAATCCTAATTCATGGGCTTCCATACTTGCGAAGCCACAGCCTTCACCGCCACCACCCAAAACTGTTCCTCGCGCTGCTGTGCCCACAACGACTGCAGGGACTATACCCCGCGCTCCTGGTCAGTTTTCAGCATTTCTAAAACTTAGCTCTTCTACCGCAATTACGAAACCTATTGTGGTGAAAGCCCTTGCTCCTTTTGGCCCTATTGCAAACTTGCAGCTTGATCCTACCAAAAAACGAGGATACGTAGACTTCCCTGATAAGCGTATGTTTGAAAAGGCGCTTAAAACGGCCCGCGTAAAAATACCTGGTGGACGTGAGAATATTGAAATTTTGAAGCGGTTTACAACTACGTCGCAACCATCTAAAGCAAACGGTACCGGTGGTAATATTGCTAATCACAATAACAGCGCTAAACGAGGAACCTCTCGAAAGTAGAAAAACTTCATATGTATATTATAGAATCATTAACAAACAATAAAAACAAGCAAGGTTTCACTGTTTCTCATCTATTTCAGAAGATCCTTTTCAACCATGGCGCGGCAGATCGCGTGATAGAAAGTCTTATTTTTCTCAAAAGTACTAAGAGCCAGTTCGGCATCAACACCCTTCAACATACGATATCCAGGGCGCACAAATTTCATGCGGCCAACTGTGCCAAGCCACTGCGCCAATACCGTATACTCTGGTTCAATACGAGCAGTTATAGCAAGCCGAAGCCATCGGAACTTCACTTCAGCATTCTGAGATGTCTTAATATCATACACGTCACCCAAAGTGTTCACCATTTCAGAAAGAGAAAGGTGGTTAACAGCCTCAAGCTTATCAGCAAGTGTGTTCAAAAATACAATCATCTGCAGTGGGTTCCATCCCTGGATATTAGACTTCGATGCCCACTCCCGCCACTGGCGCTTCTCCACGTTTTCCCGAGAAGCCCATTTATCGGCCAGCTTCAGACACGGAATAGCAAGCGTGGTATCAAAGTTAGGCTTTTGCGGCAGACCTGGTGCATAAAACCAGTGGTTCCAATCAACCTTGTCTAGCGTTTCCTTCGGAAAGTGCTCATACAAAGTATCCTTAAACATATCAGAGTCTAAAGATCGGTACTTAAACTTCGAAAAGTAAGCAGGAATAAACTTATCCCAAGACTCGCGACCCAGGAGGCCCTCAAGGTACCAGAGAAATGTAGAACCCTTCTCATATGGTATGGTAGAGAATGTATCATCCGGGTCAACTTTAGCGGTCACAGGCATCACGAGAGACGTATATTCCTTAGGCATAGACTTAACTGCATCCTCAAGATCATGCCAGCCCTCAATTGCAGCAAAGTGCCGGTAAGCTTCACCATGCAGCGCAGCGAGAATGCGACGCTCGATGTAGACAGTCCAACCCTCGTTCAACCAAAAGTGGGCCCAGCTGCAATTGCTCACTAGATTTCCAGACCACGAATGGGCAAGCTCATGAGCAATAACATTGACTAGTGTGCGGTCTCCACTAATAAGGGTTGGTGTGGCGAACGTAATGTTCGGGTTCTCCATGCCACCAAACGGGAAACTCGGAGGTAGCACAAGAATGTCGTATGTTCCCCATTCGTAAGGAAATACTAGCTTCTCAGCTGCTGAAAGTTGCTTCTCCGTATCATTTTCAAACTCCCACTGGCATGCGTCAATAACATCTGGCTCACCCCAAACATGCGAACGGGGACCCACAGGCTTTGAAACCAGATCACCAGATGCAATAGCAAACAAATATGATGGGATCGGTACCTTCTGTTCAAAAACATTGTCATGAATACGGATACCGCTTACCAGCACTGGATAGTTACTCTCAATGTCCATACGCATTGGCACCTTTACCGCAGGAGTATCGAAACAAGGCAAAATAGAGCGCGCGTGGATCGGCTCACACTGACTAAATAGAAAGGGAGCACGCTTTCCTTGAGTTTGCTCGGGCTTCAACCACTGAAGACCAGTACACTTGTCGGTTGTAGAAAACTGGATACGCAAAACGCCCTTTTCATTGACAGGAACGTCCTTGATGTGCAACGGACTACCTAGTGGCTCTGTGCGACTACCAAGTTGCCATTTCAGCGACCCATCGTTCCACTCGACGCCTAATATATCCAAAAAAGAAGTATCTAGAACGACATCTGACTTAGAAGTCGTTAAAGTGTAAGCGACGCTACCTTTAAGGACCTGTTGATCCCATGCGATGTGTGCTTGCAGATCCGCTAGCTCGATCTTCACGTTCTGGTAGCTCGAAAGCGTCGACTCGTCAACGGCAGGCATTCTGTGGTACTGCTCTTTATGACCGCCGGGTGTACAATATAGAATATGGTAGCTAATAGTATTATTCTTACATACGCGTGGATACGTACTGCATCGCTTGGGGCATCTGCCCTTGCCCTGAAACTGTATAATTGACTTCATACATAGGGAACGGCAATAGCGTGTGCCAAAGCGTCGGGGTAGTTGAACAATTCACGGTACAATGCTAGTTGCTGTTTCTCAAGAATAGGCTTACTATGTTGTGTGACAATTTTCTCGGATATGCTGCTATTATCATCTTCTTCACAACAGTGTGAATGACTACCATTGTGACCAAGCTCGTGCAGATTCATAAATAGCGTAATTAGTGAGATAGCAAAAACTGCCCACAGAAATGCTGAAGCTGCATAGACTGCGCGTGTACGCGCAGAACTCAATGCATAGATCTCGCGCCCCACCTGTGCGACACGTATCTCGCGTGACATGATGATAGCGGCCGCTAACGAGAGCGCGAATATACAAATGTCAGCACAAGTAATGATACAAGTAAGGCTTTTTGATTTCCTAGGATAAGATACCAGTGGGAGTGAATTAAGTTCAAGCGCAAGGCAAATGGAAGACGAGACCATAGCGAACTTTACAAACGAATCATGCAGCTGGACACACACGAAACTGACAAGTCCAACAGCACAAGCTGCAAAAATGAACAACAAGCTGCGAAGCACAAGATTTGAGGTTGTTAAGGCTGATGTTTCCATTGTTTAAAGTTTGGTGCGCTGTTGGAATTCCCAAATTGACGGTGTGGTCTTATGTGGGGATGGGTGAGGGTTAGCCCATAGGGCAACAAATAGTAAACATAACCATAAAGTCTAGTCTATGAAGTCGTTAACTCACGGCTGGCAATAGAGATGAGAATAAGAACGGTAGCAGCAAGAGCAACATGGACAACAAGGCCGGTACCAAGTACAATCATGGCCTTAGTTTTATCGACTGTCACCGATTGTGACGTGTGGGCAAAAATGACTTTATATAGATTGCCATAGATGAACCATGCGCTTAGAATTGCTGCCAATCCAATAGAAACACCACGAACAAGCTGTGCAATAAGAGTTCCCACAAGTGCCCGAGCACCAAGCGGAGACCCCGCAACCAAGACCGCCGGAATCCATACCGAACAAGAATATCCAAATAAGCAAACAGTTTGCGCTAAAGTGAGAGTTGGTACCAAATTGAAATATTGTATAGCAAACCATAACAGCACTGGCATCACATAAATGAACGCAAATAATGTGCCTGCTGTGCCTGTGAGTAAACCAGCATCATAGACGCCCTGAACGCCGTTCATGATTCCACCCGTCGTGGCAGAGAAAAACACAGCAAAGGCCATTGTAAAATAAATCCAAGTAGGCCCCCAAAGATCTGGCAGCTTTCCATAAACAATTGTATCTGGATTGGAGTTCGAGTTCTCGCTATCGAGCAGACCGTTGGTCAAAAATGGAGTTCGGAGCAACGGGTTTAGAGCAACAAGACATCTTTGCTGAACGTCTTCTGTGTCAACACTATAAAGTTGTTGCAATTTACCAAAATATGTGTTAGGCGGTGCCGTTGCTGTTTCTGGTTCTGCATGCATGTTGCCCTGCACTTGGGGCCCTTCACTTGGAGGCTCATAAGGAACGGAGCCCATTGCTGGCCTATTATCCGATTCGATCGACATATCGTGCCAGAACAAAGCTTGAAACAATGTCGCTCTTTAAACCGTTTAACTACGTGGAGCGGCCGCAGGGCGACTCAACCATTAAGATAGGAGTATAACGTCGTATGATTACTGAGACTCGATACGGACAATGACCACTAGGTAGCATCGACGCGTATATGTAGCCCTTACCCAGATACATATAGATATAACTTTAGACAGTATTGACAATATTGACATTAGTTTCATGAGTTTTGTGGCAAACTTGAAGCAGGCACGGGCCAATCAATCCTTATCCAAAGCCCAGGAAGCTACGAAATGCACACAGTTCAAAACTGTGCCATCGAGACAGCTAGGCAATGTGTCCCAAGCCGCGGCTGACTTCAATAGCCCACCACTAGAGGAACATGATCCAATGTTTCCACGGATCAGGTTAGTTTCACGGTATATAAGTAGGGAAGAAACCGAAAACTCCTTACCACCAAACTGTGAGACTCTCATGATAACAGATTTACTTAAACAAGTCCATCCTCCAGATTTTCATAGGCCTGTCGATGCGACCTCAAATTTCGTAGTTTTGGGGATTGTTGCTTTGCGCAGCGAAACAAAAACCAGTCATCGGGGCCAAAAATACTCCATGTTGCTACTAAGTGATCTGAAATACGACATTTCACTTGCCTTGCATGGCAAAGCGTTTGAGAAGTACTGGAAAGTACAACCAGGTACATTAATAGCAATTCTCAACCCTCGATTCTGGATCCAGAAATCTGTAGGTGACAGCAGAACTCTTGCATTGAGTATTGTAGATAATAAGGGATTGCTGGAAATTGGACAAGCAAAGGATTTAGGCCAGTGTGAGGAAATGACGAGCCAGAGTAAGAATACAAAACGCTGCAAAAATTGGGTGGATGTGCGTAAGTCTCATGTTTGTGAATTTCATGTGGAGCAAAGAACAGCAAGGTCAAAACGTCCCGAGTTGAATTCAGCATCTGCTAAGCTATGGGATCCAAAACAAGGTGTATCTGGGAAGCGCATGTCCGTAATCAAAGGTGGAGACGTCGGATGGAAGCGCGGATTACAAGTAGACCACCAAGCAGGACTTCCGAAATCATTTCCTGGTGCACCGGTCGGTAATGTGTTTCAATCAGGCAGTATAAGATCTAGTGAGTTTTTCGACCTACCACTTGATACACGAGTACGCAAAAGACAGAGAGAAAAGCGGCAGTTGGAAGAGATTACTGATGATGCTCGTCTGCGTAAACGTCTCCTAACTAATTCGACTCAACCAATCTCGGAAAAGGGAGACCAACAGTCGCCACATAGAAAGCAGTTGCCGAGTGGAAGAGCATTATCAAATGAAAAGCAACCAAAGCAATCAAAGCAACCAATGCCATCAATGCAACCAAAGCTACCAATATCCCAAACAACACTTCGGCAAGCAGCCAACAAACAACCTAGTTGGGAAAATGAGAGCGATAGTGATTTGGAGATTGTACCATAAGAAACACATTTTGATACGTTATACATAGCATTTTACGAAGCATCTGAGACACCTTTTTATTGTAACTCAATTAGGCATTGATCAGGTTTAGAAATGTACAAGGCTTACAGTGTCATCACGATTAAGCTTCAATTTCAGGCTTGGTTTCAGCCGTGAGCCGCTCATTATTGATCTGCTGCCACAAAGCAAACGTCCCAGTAGTATCTTCAAAATCAGGATTAGCATCCCATGGCTTCGGCGTAAGGATATAATGCACATTCTTAACTTCTTCGTCCTTCCACACAGGAGAATGAATCTGCTTTAGAGTCTTTAGAGCATTATACTTGTAAGACAATGGAACCCAACGATTGGCAAATACATCAGAGAGAAGACTTTGATCAGAGAACTCATAGCAAGATGTTTCGTCCGAGTCAAGTGCGGCCGTGATCTTATTATAGTTGTCGAGATTAGGCTCAACAACTTGCAAACCGCCATTACACATACCAAGGCCTGCGTTGCACGGTGGACCTTGCCACGAGTACTTATACTCATACTTATTATAGTGAGTATACGCGCAGTTCTCTGGGATCCAATTCGCCGGATATGACGGCTTCTTGAACGGGTTGCACACACACGCATGACTTGCCGCAAAGACAGCGTTGTCTTTATGGAGCGGAATATCCATCAACTCATCCATATTCTGAAGCACAATCATATCGCTATCGAGCTGTACTACGCGATCGAATTCGGTGAGCGAAAATGGCTGCAGCTTACTCCAACAGTCATAAAACCTGGGATCCGAGGAATAGTCTTTGTGAACCGTGGGGAGGAGATAAGATATGCGTCGTTTATAAATGTGGTGCTTGTCCAGCTCAGCATGGCCCTCAAGCTCAAAAGTGTCAGTGAAAAGCGCCACCAATGGATACTTACTGCCCACGCGCTTGAGTGCGAAATCCAGTGCGAGCACTCCCTCAAGGTACTTGCTATTTGTCACAAGCGTGGTCCACACCTTTTTCTCTTTGGGAAGTTGGTCTAGCACTGAACTTGGCATATATCAAATTAAAGCGTCAATCGAAACAGAGTGCAACTAAAGCACACCCAGCATTATTGCGACACCAGGCCTTATCCTTGGGTTCGGGTTCGTCAACCTGATGTACAATCGGGTTACTCGTGCCAACGCCCAGACCCTAGACATAGATGCGGCTTTACGAAAATGACGCAGCTAATGGACTCATCATGGGCCATGGTCCCATGGAAGCGCCCTGTTCTGATTGATTACATGACATAGTGGAATTAGGCTCTGTACGTTGCGTCATTGATGTATAAGGGCGATTCAACAACCGTGATACTGTGACATCGAGGGAAGTTTCAAGTGCTCTCTCTGTACTAGATTTATTTGTCAAACTAAGCATTTCTCATAATACAGGCGTTGCCAGCATTAATTGCCGCTTCATTTCCATATTTGAAGGAAATTCTAGACTATTAATAGCGACCTACCTTGCCGCATAATCAAGCAAAAGGGCAATAAGTTAAAGAGAAAATCTACGGTCGGGAGTTGTCTATTTATTAGATAGACCTAACGGTGGCGACGTTAGGATATACAGAGATAATACCCTAGTATCCTCTACCAACATAGTTAACATATTCTAAGATAGGACATATAAAGCTAATTCTATCATTAGTACAGTTCGACAGTTATCGATGAAAATACTGTGGATTCTGTCAGAGTGCACTACCAACGGTGAATCAGATAGTGATTTGAATTGTGTCGGTTAGGACCCTAATGTGGGACCCTAACCTTTAACGTCGTGATAATGGCAATTATAGATCTGTACGACGCGCTCGAGCAGAAACTAACTAGTAGACAGAAGTACCATTCATGTTTTCTTCATAAAATGAAGATCGATCCCAAAGGTCAATGAACTTGATAGTCAATAGAACTTTGGTCTATAATTACACATAAGAATGTTTCTTTAGGGTAACCGTTATGTAGCCACAGCTTTCCCAGAGTAACATTAAGGTCTAAAAGTTAGAACGACACATATAAAATAAGAACTTGATAATGGATTGGTACTGATAAAAGGAAAATAAATTATCTCTTGGGGCCAGGGTTTCAGTCTAAGGGATCAAGTGGTTACCAGTATTGGAAACTTGTTTGTAGAAATACAGGTTTTAAAAGAAATCACGGCCAAGGCATCCAAAATCAATGATTGATCCATATACGTGTCGGCTCTCTGTATCAAGCCAGAGATGGCTTATTCCATTGAGTAGCAGGTATTCAATTCCTGGTTGCCCAGTCTCAACCCACGCTAAAGTCATTCTCTGCGTTTTCCTGCCTCAAAACCACTTAAATTTCAAATACATTAATGGCGGCGCTTATTATTCGGCTCGGACCTTGTATGATAGTATTGAAAGCTCATTTTCCCCGGGATTGTACAGTCATGTAGCACCACTAGCCACAAACGACAGCTACCTATACCATGAAAAGACAGCCAGTGCGAAAGTTTTACGAAAAAGATGCAAGTCGCTGTAAATCCATTCATTAGAAGCATTCCAATTGGTTAATTTCATATGTGGTTATGAATACTAATAAATACCTACCTAGACGGGCTCACAAACGCCTGTGATGTAGGACTAGGCATCGTGGCAACAGCATGGACCATATCAAACTCTGGTGACTCCAGTTGTTCAGCCGATGACTCTGCTGGTTGCTCTGGTGTTGAAGGTACAATGCTCGTATTGTCTTCACCAGACAAAGATAAAGTTCGGATGGACTGGGCTCGAGTTACGGAGCCCGAACCGTGGCCTGCGGCAGCGAGTCGCGCCTTCCGAAGACGCTCACGGCGTTGGCCCAGTGTTTCTTGAGGCTCTATATCTGTGAGAGCTTGCTTTTTAGCCAATTTAGCCTCCTTCATACGGGCACGGCGCTGCGCAAGCGTCTCGTTGCCATAGTCTTGAATCTGGTTTTTGTTGATGGCTCGCTGATGCCATTCAACGCGCTGTCGATAATCTGCGTCAGCTAATTGTTGTAGTCTCAATAATGTGGGCTGGGCAGCACCGACTGCATCTACGGGGTGTCGCCGTCCACCTTGACGTAATTCGTGGAGCCTCTGTCGCTCATTTTCTGCAGTCTCGCGAAGCAAAAGCTGTTGTTGTACCTTTTTGCCTGCTTTTCGAATTTCAATCTCCTCAATTAGCGAGGTTGGCTTACCTGAAATAGGAACAGTGCTACTATGGACACCTCCGGCATGAAACATCTCAGCGTGGTGTTGCACAAGTTCAGGATCGAGCCTTGTGAATGCAAAGTCGTCATCAATGGTTCGCATTTGAGCTCGTAGCACCTCTTGTTCCTCATTGTCATATCCGGATCCATTTTTGTTGCCATCTTTATCCTCCCAGCGGCCATCTTTGCCAATAAAGGCTTCCCACGTACGGCCCAACCAAGTGCGACGTTTATGCTGCTGTTGTGGTGAGCCGCTTGGTACAGGGCCTTCAAAGGGCGCATCTAGGGGATCATCGAATTGGTCTCGGTCTTCATCACTCATAATGGTAGCACGGTCAGAATCAGCATATTCATCTTCATCTTCATCGACTATGTTACCCACAGGAACACTATCGAGAGATGCGGTGTCTCCCTGGATGCGTTGTTTGCTTATATATTGCAATTCTGTTTCAAGTGGACTCGGATCCCAGTGTGGAGGTTCCGGGATATCAATGGCAATGCCACTTTTAGGACGACGTAGCCCAGGATGGTCCCGTACTTTCGCCTTACTGCGCGCGCTGAGAAGAGGTGGCAACATGAGCTGCATTGGAACTGGTGCAGGATAGAACACACCAGAACCCCTTTGTTCAGTAGAATAGTCAACATTCCTAGGGGACATTATTTCCCCTGAAGATGACCCGAATACTTGCTGGGCTAACGGGCCGTCTCCACCTTCGTCCATATCATTGAATTCGTCAGGCGGTAGCTCTGGAGATGATATAGCCAGAACCGTTCCCTTTGAACTATTATTATCCTGCCTCGGGGATGGTACTGGTGGGGGCAATCGCTGGTCAGTATCATCAAATATAAGCTCCTCGTCAGCTTCTGGATCTCCAACATCTCTAATCTCAGTTGGGTCGGGATAGTCTCGAACGACACTTGCGAGACTAGCTCTTCCCGGACTATAATCAACGGAATTCGCGAATTGCGTACCGGGCCTGTCTTTCGTGGGACTTTCGTTCAGTAATTCAGCGCGCTTCGGACTTGTTTGGCGGCTAGAAGGTAAAGGTGCATATTCATCTACTTTGTCAAGCCGTGATGGTCCACCGCTACGAATCGGTAGATTAACAGGAGACCGCTGGCGATACTTATAGGATGACGGACTCTGCAGCGGACTTACCGGTACCGGGCCAATGGATGTTGGGTTAATACGCAACTGTTTAGGCGTTGTGGGTGGTTCGATATCATCGTCCGATTGTGTCACAGGATAATTTATTGGTACATTCACCAAAGATCCGTCCTGTTTGCTCATCACTGAAGTGTCATCAGCGCTGGCTTCATCAGTCATTGCCTATCCTGAGTCTACTACTCTATTTATGTTCCAAATGTGTGTGTTGACAATGCTGCAGTATTCAGTGTCACGGATTACATAACAATATCTCCACAGTATGTATATTGGGCAAGGAAAGGTCTCAAGATCTAACAGCAGCAGTGTTCGCACTCTGGTGAACATCAAATATAATACAGGTGGATCTTGAATACAATTTCTTTATATTATAGACATTTAAGTGGGTATTATATTTTTCGTGACTTAATAGATTCAGCGAGCTGTGCAATCATCAGTCATATGCCGATTTATGCTCCAGTGGCTGCAAGCGCACGCCGCCGGGCCTGCTTGTTAAATATGTAGAAGTCCAATTGGTCCTCAGGTACATTTTCCTCGATAGAAACTGTTTCGGCGTCACGGGTACTGCTAACTGTATTCTCCTCCTCATCAGAGTCACTATCATCGCGATCGCTGCCGTCGTCAACGGGTGTTCTTACAATTTGCCTAAACGGAATAATAAGAATCATAAGACAAACAGATGCTACTGTGGAAGTAAAAACCAAATGCCACCCACCAATGAGGTACCATGGACCGAATCCCCGGACCAATTCGTTTAAATCTGGGAAAGCCAATCGCCAAAGTAGCATTCCTCCAACTTGAAGGAGTAGTGCTGCGCCCAAGAGGTACTTCACTACTAGAACCGTCTTCTTACGGTGATGGAACACAAAACTAAACACCAACGAGACCAAAACTAAAGTATTGGGTACAAGCGATAACGTGAGGAGAAACGTTGCTGTGCGCCAGTTTGCGCAAAACCCAACATACTGGTGGCAAATTTGGGCATCAGGAAATTCAACAATTGCTCCAGTTGCACTATAAAAGTTCCAGAGTCCAATGTATTCACGTCTATAGTTTGTGATCCACGGAACACGGACAGTGCGCCAGCTAGCAACCAGCGACGTGAGAGACAGTGCAAAAGACAACACATATGCCACGATTGCGCGACATGCGAGCATTTTTAAGTGCTAGCGTCGGCTCAAAACAACAGTAGCTGCACTGCCCCTCAGACCGATGGATAGAACCAATGACCAAAGGGCACACACACTTAAGCAGCCCTTAATAGAGAGGGAGGGTATCGAGAAGATACGCCATATAATTTGCAGTCTAAATGTTCTAAATGTTAGCGTAGTAACAGTATATCGAAATTGAATCGTTTTATGAATAAAGAGTCCGTTGGATACAAACATAAGTTTACATAGGATTGACCTTGATAATGAATCATAACTTTTTATTCTACAGACGCAACGGCTTTCTCAAGTAGAGCCTTGACAGACCCATCAGGGAAAAGTGCATACGTGATCGCAATAAGACTATAGAGGGCGACCAAGAGTAGGCCTTCGAGCCAGTTAGTTTCACCATCCTGCAAAATAATCCCTGTAAGGTATACGGCCACAAAGAGAAGCAAGGCGTCGAATCCTTCGAAATGAAGTGACATGGGCACATCAATAATCCATCCCCAAATAACAAGGAACGGAAGCATGAATAGAGCAATCTGCATCGATGACCCGACAGAAACATTCACGGTCAAGTCAAGCTTATTCTTCATGGCCATCAAGATCGACGTTACATGTTCAGCCGCGTTGCCGACAATAGGAAGCAGAACAAGGCCAATGAATGACTTCGACATCTTCGTGTGAATAACTACATCCTCAATAGACCCAACCAGGTAATCCGCGCTGAAAGCGATAATAAGTGTCACAATTGCCAAGCCTATTATACATTCGGTCTGAGACAAGTCAACATCGGGTGAGTCCTCTTCGTCTTCTTCCTCAGCGCCTTCAAAGAATACACGATGTGTTTTGAGCTCAAAAACAAGATATAGTGCGTAAACAACAAGCAGCACAATGCTGCTATATCTGGAAATCAGAATTACAAGAGGTTGAGAATGCTTTTGTACTGTGATGCTAAAAACTGCTGGAATCAACAAAGAAATACACGAAAGCGCCATCATTGAAGACATGGTTTGGGCCGCAGTTTGGCTGAACTTCAATTGCAGTCGGTTATACCCACCAGCAATGAACGCACTGCCAAGCACAAGAATTAGATTCGACAATATTGAACCCAGCATCGATGTCTGCACAATACGGATCTCACCACGCAATAACGCTGCTAGACCAACCAACAGCTCGACAACATTACCGAACGTTGCGTTAAGAAGCCCACCAATGGTAACACTTGTCTTCGATGCGAGAACCTCTGTCAAATCAGAAAGCACGGCAGCCAGCGGTACAATAGCTAGAAAATTGAGCAGAAAAACTGACATACCATTACCTTGGATATAGCCAGCTGCCAATCCAAGAGGAACAAAAACAAGTAACAAATTCACCGGATGCGACTTCAGCAACGTCCAGTAGTGACGAAGACGTTTTCTGGCAATTGGAGCCACATTGTTGGGACTTTCATTACTTGGTAGCGATACCATGTTTGAGAGACAAGCTCGCAGGAAATTGCGTATGATTTGCAGTACACTCTTTCTTTAGCCCGCCGGATCGCAACGGGCTCGTCAAGGCTAGGGTCATATGTTCTCTACTTGCAGCAGGGTTGGTCAAAGGACGGGTTCAGCCACTCTGGGATAGGGCATTCAATGTAAGATCAACGTCGCCTTGGTGCTGTCTAACACCTAAGTGGTTACGCTGGCATTGTGAATCACGTATTAGTTACTAGACCAGTTTTTGGCTTTTCTAAATAATATTATTTACTCTATCATCAGCTGCGAGTGTTCCATATAAGCAATAGCTGCCTAGTTTTACTAGGTTTGCCACCCCTAGCCACTGGGCTAGCTGCGTATTGGTGGGCCTAAACATCGGCAATCATTCATTTCATACACTAGAGCTCCTGAGGCATTAATGTTTTAAAATAATTATCCAATTAGAATAATTAACGTCCTAAGGTTTCCCAGATATCTAGCAAACCAAACAACGAGCAAAACACATAACACCGCGCGCATGGCAATATAAGCCGAATCTATTATGCCTGAATGGGGGAGTAGTATCCAGACATGCATACATATAGTGATGTGTCCCCATTTTACATTAGGTTTATAACGAGTCTATTTTATTCTTCCATGACTATCTCGCGATTGTCGAGCGTGCCAAAGTTAATATTAAATACACACACAAAGTGTGAAAGCGATTACTTCGATAAAAATAAGGAAGGTAACCATGCAAGAAATGAAGGCAGCCCAACTACAAAGCTTTTTGCCTTTGCAGTGCTTATGAGACTATTTAGTCCGTGTCCGAGTCCGCTGCACCGTTAGCTGTAACAGTAGTGGCACCCACTCTGTTCTCTGGTTCACGGGGTGACTTGACCGGTTTCTTCGCGGGTTGCTGATGTTTATCTTCTTCAAGTAAATACTTGCGTAGAAGATCTTTACCTTCTGCAAGAGCGCGAGAAATACTAGCCTCCAAAACATTGAGAACCGGATCGGTGAGTCCCAGGCTGTAGACAGTATAGGCAGCACCACCAAGTACAACAAGAAGTAGCACTAGGAGCGGGTTGTGTAGCACTATCATAAACTCATTCCATCCAAGAACAACAAGAATAACGTAGATGTACATTGGAATGTGCGTTGTCATTTGCATGACCGAGCGTTTAGCCTCGACGAATGCTGTGTCTGCTTGACGCTTGAACCTCCGTTCAATATCTTCTACCTGTCTGAGTGTTAGCAATTCAGAGAAATCGAGTTCGTTTTCTTCCTCCTCGTCGTCAAAATCAGCTGGACGAGCAGCATCACGCACAGAATCCGTGGGACCAAGTACAGTACCATCACTTAAGCGAGCTGAAGCATACAAAGGCAGGAGTCGCAGTGCAGACTGACGTGCTGCCACCGCGGCAGCCTCAATGTCGTCAGTTCGGTTCCACACAACTGGCAACCCTTCCTCAGTATATTTAAACTTCTCCTCAAACACATCTCGCAGCCGCTGCAACACAGATTCGACTTTGCTCATATCTCTGACTTTCGCAGCAAGGATCTTCCAGGCTGCTACATTAACAGCAATACGTGCTTGCTGAATTTCCTCGGGGCCACCGCCTAAACCAAAGTCTGGCGGCCGCGAGACCAATGCGTCATTGATCGCTGCATTCAAGGTTTCGTGAACAGCATCCCATGGGTTCTCAGGCAATGGCTCTTGAGAGAAGTGAAGCTCAATAAAATCCAGCCTTTTTCCTATCTTCTTTGACAGTTTGGTAAGAATGCGTCGCAACTCTGTTGCGCGTGCTATCTCTTCTTCCTTAGCTAGCTCCGTTTCGAGTTCTTCCTGCTGCACATGATAAGAATAGAAGCTCGAATCAATCACTGCTTCAGATGCTTGAGCTACGAAATCGGCCATTGCCGCCTGTGAAGCAATCGTAGTACGATCCTTGAACTCAAGCTCACCAGCCTTCCCAGACGCCGTGAGCTGCTCTTTAAACTTCATTATGGCCTGTTGCTTCACTGCTACAAGTTGGGCAGTGAAGTAACTTGTCAGGAGCCCGTCGATTTTGCCAAGGAGCTCAATTCGTTTCTCACTATACACAGTGTTGTGATACCTCCCAGCAAGTTGGTCGTACTGCGCAAGCGCTGTATTACGTTCCTTACGCAATACTTCGCCGAATTGGGGAACCAGGATACTACTGTCACCAAACGTGATTCCTAAATTGTCAATACAGCCCTGGAACTCAGTGAATGTTTGACCCGCGATTTCCTCGCAGCGGAAGCGTGCTACAAGAATCTGCTGTGTGGGCAGATCCAGGTCCTTATTGAGCTCTATTTGCTGCCAGATTTGCTCAGCATACACTCCCCACCCATCAATGGGCACAAGTCGGTGATAAGATGGGTCGAAGGATGAGGAAACAAGTTGGTTCCGTAATTTAGTAACACCATCAGCAAACAAGTCCTCTTGGAGTAGTTTGTGAGGCAGAGTTGCGTACTCTAAGTCAAAGAAGTCCTTAATGGTGGAGTTTGCTACTTCCGTGGGCTTGGCAATAGATTCCCAATGTCTTTCAAGGTCTTCATCCAAGGTGCGAGCAAGGTTTTCGAGAGGCGTGCGGCCCATGTAGTCACGGATCACAAATAGGATTCGCGAACGCTGATGTTGGCCTCGGCCGGTTTGAAACAGTGACAGGTTTACTTCGAACACCGTTTTCAATAGGCCCATATTAGCACCTTGATACAACCCAACTTGATGTTCCCACATATTCACGATAAGAACTTCACTTGTTGCCAGGGCAAACAGTGCGGCCTTTCGTTCGAAATCTTGGTCCTCGCCGCGTTCACGGCCGTCAGTCCCTTCAACATCAAGAATAAGCACCGGCTCTTTCATTTCTTGGGAATCGTGGCCCATCCAAATACCACGTGTGGTCTGGCCGCGTTGACGCTCGTCCATTACGCCAAACCTGGTACCAAATAATGCATTTAGCAACGTAGACTTACCCGTGCTCTGCGAGCCAAACACAGAAATGATGTGGTATTTCAAGCCATTCTTAGAAATCCCCACGTCGCGGAAATACTGATCCACATTGTGACTGAATTGCTTGTTTTCGTCTATCAGCTGAAGCACAGACATTGCCCGAACTAGCAACCAGCTGTTTGTTTACGGAATGGGGAGAGTAAGGGCAAGAGGTAGTAGCGTAGTGGGGAGATTGTGCTTCCTTTGTAGCCGTATCGCGACGTGTATTACGTCTTATTGTTACTAGTCACACTATGTTGCTTTCATGACAATAGTGGTCGTTCGTAAATGTCATATGATGATGGTCCTGTACCATCAATAGATAAAATAGACTACTTGTTCGCACTAGCTACTATGGTAATAATAACTTGTAAATAAATCTATGACAAAAATGTTCCCGCTTGTGGTACAAAATCGTTGTTGGCCTTGCAAGCCGATGCGCTAGACTAGGGAAAGCCATAATAATAATAACGGCACGTGCCACCGCTGATGCTGGCTGACGCAGCAGATCCATTGTCACCACATCAAGCCGGCTGGAGGGTAACGCGCCGTGATAGTTCGTCGGCCATGTCCAAACCATATAAGGAGTATAAGGTCAATGAGTTGAAGGACCTGCTCAAGGAGCGGGGTCTTTCACCAAGTGGCACGAAGTCGGAACTAATCAACCGCCTGGAGGAGGCCGACGCGTCGAAGGGCGGTGAGGAGCCCGCTGCTGGTGATTCAACTACTGTAGCGCAGACCGAGCCAACTGAAGCACCTGTCGAAGAAGCAAAATCCGAGGCTGAACCGGAGGCTGAAACCACAGAATCTAATTCTAAGCCTGCTGCGGAGTCCGGTGAGTCTGTTGGTGACGCTACGGAGGACAAGAAAGAGGAGCCCAAACCGCCCAAGGAGGAGGCACCCAAGTTGTCAGATGAAGAGCTTCTTTCAAAATTCAAAGCAGAGGTCAGTGCCAAGATCGAGCGAACAAAACGTTTTGGAGGTGATGCGAGCGAATTGGAAGCACGGCTGCGGCGAATCGAGAAGTTTGGCATTTCGGCAGTGCGGGACGCCGCGGAAAAGGCGAAATCCTCGGCCGTTGGACGCCAGCGAGGAAACCCGCGCCGCAAGAACAGGAACCGGAAACAGAGTGGTCCAAAACCTGCCACAGCCTAAAAAAAGTAAGTCAAAAAAGAAAAACAATAACAACAACAACAACAACAAACAGAAAGATATTGAACATGAAACTATCTTGTATTCTTGTAGACTAATTACATTAAATTAATCTTTCAATAAATAGCAGTAAGGGTCTAAACAGAGATGAGACTCATGTCGCCTACGGCAGTACTGAGATCTGCCGCATCCTCGTTCATTGATTCGTCCTCGCCATTCGAGCCGTCGCGGTCACCATCACGGATTCTATCAGTTGATTTCTCATTGTGAGGCTCACTATTAGGATCTGCATTGCGAACTTCCTCATTATCACCTTCAGTATGAGCTTCAGTATTATCCATATCGTTTGTCTGCACACGCGGCTCGGCCAAGTGATTATTCTTCGAATTAGGAGTCGGCTCCTCCTCATCTTCATTATCTTCATCACCACCACCACTCTGGTATCCATCGTCGTCTTCACTTTCATCACTTCCTTGGCCTGGCATGGGCGCAAACCCACGCGATATTATATCCCTAACACTGTCATCCATTTTGCGCGGCAGACTCTTGAGGACTTGCACAATCGCATTCCACTGCCGTTGCGTTTCACACCGCAGAAGCCGTTGTAATAGCTTGTCGGTAAGTTGCTTCATCTGCCGCTCCTTCTCCACGAGCTCTGATAGAAATTTCAAGATACCCAGCATGTCCTTCTCTACAAGTGTTTCATCGGCAATAAGTGAACTCAGCATATCCAGAAAACTATTATAGATTGCATTCTCTTTGGCGCTTAGCTCACGGAAAAACATGGTCGCCAAAGTTGAGATCTTGCGATTAGGGTGCGCTACAGCTTTTGCCATCTCACCGAGTTTGCCTTTCACCTTAATCTGTCCAGCAAGGATGAGGAAAGTCAGAGAAACGATGCATGTTCGCTGTACCATCTGATCGGGATCGTTCAGTCTATCGTACAAAAACTCAGTGTGATCATCAATCAATCGGTTGAAGCAAATAGCAACGTCACCAAGAGCAACAACAAAGTTTGAACGAACAACATTGCTTTCATGCTGGCTCATGAGTTCAACAAGTAATGGAAGGTTCTCGCTGCAGAAATGTGAACTCACGCACATAAGCTTCGAGAGTGATTGTGTGGCTCCAATGACTAGCAGATTAGCTGGCTCACCATTATTTTCTGGATTTCGAGATCTCTCAAGCTCTGATTTACATATCTCAACAATCATCCCAGCAAACGGCTTCAGAAGCGATCGGTCACTATACATGAGTTCCACTTCGCGAACCTCGTGTAGAGCGTCTAAAAATGTATCCTCAACAGACCCGCTGCCAGCCATCATTTTCTCTTCATCGTCAACATCAGGTCCTGTAGCTGTGCGCTGCTGGTCTGCAAGTTCTTGTCTCCGATGTTTGAAAGCAATCTCGCTCTGCTCAAGATAAACCAAGAGATTCAGAGCAACCTCTCCCACAATGTAAATAAGCTGAGCAAATAGTGCTTGTCGCTGTCGTTCACTAATGTCTCCACTGCCATCACCAAACAACTTTGTAGTATACTCCTGAATCAGTCGCGTATATACCTTTGGCGGACACTCGCACATAGTGCTTATAGCAGTCAAAGCCTCCTTAGCGAAGCTACACCATTGCAGAGCATTGCTTTCTGGTACTGTGTGAAGCATAAATGCGATTATTTGGTCAAACAGCTCGTAATCGCTTGGGAGTCGCTCGTCACTAGCCTGTGTTGATCGCTTAAGAATGACACAAGAATACTTGGCCAAATCCAGATCATGCAGACCAGCTTCAGGATTAAGACCTATGATCATCAATGCACCGATGCCGCTACGGGCAATACTCTGGTCGGCAAGAGCGAGCATTCCCAATACAATGGCAGCACCCCTGCGTTTCGCAGGGTCATGAATATTCGGAGACTGATAAAGACCCCAGAGCCGACCTACTGTGCCAACCTCTATCATATCTTCCTCCATTGCGAGGCAGAGCAGTCGCTCGAGAGACGTGAGCTCGCCTGGTGTTGCATCTTTTGTCAATGATATTAGATTCTCGGCCACAAAATGATTCTTTTGACGCGGGGTTAACTCGGGGGGTGCAGTTAGAAAGAGGTCTTGGTATGTCAAAACTGCTGTTTTACAGACAGTATTGGCCTCATCATTGTCTGCCTTGGCCCATACAAGATGTACAATGCTTCGTATTCCACTAGCGCTTGACTCGACGCCATATGCATCAGCATACACGAGTAGCTCGACGGCGTCAAGAATATCTGACTTAGCCTTCGACATAAGCAGCGTTTGAGCAATACTTAATGACTTGTCGACCTGTTCAATGAATGTGATTGTCAGCTTGCATAGAGCTTGGGCAGCTTCAAGTTGCTGAGCAACATCTTCTGGCTCATCGCCATCAAGCCGTTCTTCGACTTCCGCCAAGCTTTTTCTCCATAAGGAAAGCTTCAATTGATTTGTGGGTATTACATTGGGATGGGTCATAATAAGTTCCTTCATGAAACGCATTGCCTGCCTTCGTACTAATTGTGTGCGATCTTTCATTTTTTCACAAGCAATCTGAGTAAAGCGCTCCCGATGGCTTGCTAGAGCGCGAAGGCCGGCTACACTTGATAAAGTTTGAAGGGCATGAAGACGACAAAAATGATTTACATCGTTCACCCGCTGCTCGAGGATTTCGATAAGATCCGATGCAGGCTTGTATCTATTACCGCCAGATTCACTTGCATCGTGTACGCTAGTAACGCTATCGTCGGCATTGACTGCCGCGGCTGACGAACTAGAATCTTCCCGATTGGATTCTAAAAGGGTTGGAATGATTACTGCAGAGACATCCATGGCTGCTTGGCGAAGCTGCGGGGCAGACGACCAGAACAACGGCGTAAGAATAGGAAGGTTACGAGCCACAAGTGTGGGCATACTTTGCACAAGGCGTTGAAGAAATGAAGATACGCATTTTGCTCTTGCGACCATAGATGTGGAAGCATTTTCACGCCAGGTCATAGCTTCCTCCACAAGGTCTCGAAGAACCGCCTCCGTAAGAGACGTGTGGTCAAATTGGTTGCGTAAAGTTTCAAACAGCTTCACAACAACGTCCCAAGTATGTTCATAGTACGTTAAAAGCTGGAGCAACTGTGTCCTCATCATTGCTTGCTGGTGCTGGAGCTTGACACCGAGACTGAGAACTCTCACGATTTGAAGCTGAAGTTCTGCATCTTTAACCACAATATCTCTCTGAAGAAGTCGGCAACTAGGCTCTAGGTATAGTAAAGCAAGTGATGCTCGTTTTGCCGAGGCCGTTGGAGGAAATAGAACCTCCAAGCCACCCATTAGAGTCCGCGAAATCGCATCTAGGACGTCAATAAGCTGAGAACGCACCTTGCCCATAGCCTTCACAATTGTGGCATTGGACTTTCGAGACGTAGCTGAGGGTGCAATGTTATCTAGCTCTTTATCAAGACGCGCCAGGTGCATACGCGTTAAAAAAAGATACTTCTCCAGAGCCTCGCGTCGGTTGTCCTGAGAGTCTCCCGTTCCATCGGCAGGGCATTGACTCCAAATCTTCAAACCTGAAATTATAATGTTAAGCCATTCACGCGACTCTGTTGGTGATTCACTGGGAGGCGGACAGGCAGCAAGTAGCACTTGGGACCAGATCTCTTCGTTTAAGATCGATTCTGCTTCAACTGATAGCTGCAATTGCAATTGTGCAGGAGGAATTTCGGTATCGCCCCAGAACGACTGTGGATCCTCTGTCCATTCGGTATAGAGCTCGGCTAAGTCGAACATAAATCGCGAGCTTGTTTTGTGTTCGGAGTGTTTTGATTTCGATGCAGACGCGCGCGCGCTTATGTAAACAAAATAGATGAACTAAGTGTTCATGCAATGATAATAGCCAGAAATAATTTAATTAGAAAAATCGTAACATTCCAGCTAAACGCCGAAAAAAAAAATGACTACATGATTCACATTATAATACATTTCGCTTATGCGATTTTGTCAAAACTCAATTCACTGATTCGTCACACTCAGCTTTGCCCTTGAATCACAGGGGATTGATATAGGCACAATCATCCTGGTGCAGCAATATCATTAGTTTAATAGAAGAGTAACACCACGATTAATCAATGGCATTATTACACCAGTAATGGCAATCATGATTAGCATTCATAAAGAGGCAGAAAAACACCGCTAGATCAATACCTGTGCAAAAACAGCATAAGAACATTGAACACCAAGTATGAATGTCAAGCTAACAACAATGCTGATAAAAAAAAACATCAGTGTAGCACCAACTATTGCACCCACACATTAACAATAGCATATGAGCGCCAGTGAGAGCTTCCAATAAATAATCAACTTAGTTCTTCAGCCTAGCATAACCCTTCATCAGTGTCTTTCGCACACCCATGTGTTTTCTTTCAAGCGCTGGCATGAGATCACGCACAACAATGCCATTTTCTTCTTTTACTTCTTTGAACTTGTTCGGGTCGGCGGCGCTGCGGCGCGATCCTGTGAGACGCGAGGCTGAGCCAGAGGAACCTTCGCTCATCCAGGCGAATTTCTTCTTGCGGCCGACTGCTGCCGTCATCATGCGGGCAGTGTCATTTGCGGCTCGTTGCATATTTTCCTCATTCTCCTTTTCCTTGTCTACACCGCTGGCACCATCGCCTCCGCCGGACCCGCCAGCATTGTCGCCAAATTCAGGACCAATGCCAAGCTGCATTTTCATCGATTTATGTTTCTGCTCGTTGTCCTTGTCCTTCTGAATGAGCTGTCTTAAAGCGCGTCCCACCGGATTTAGCTCGGTCATACTTTGCGGGTTTAGTGACAGGCGCCGATGACGTGAAAATGCAGCAGCAGTTTCGAGAATTTCAGAAAGCCACTCCTCACAAGATGCAGAAAGCAGGCTCACCGGGTCCTGGTTCAGACCGTTCGTTGTGGGTTGTGCAGCAACGTCTTCGCCAACGAGCCGCAGCCCTGCATCAGCACAGATTTGCGAAACGTGTCTTCTTACGCTACCGTAATTAAGCAGCATATGATCTTGATCGCAATCTCGCGGCGCATGTAACAGCCTCGACCCAGCCAATCCACCAGGCTCATTCACAAGACCACTACTTAAAAGACTCTCTTCTTCCCGCAAATCAACACCTGCCGCATGAATGACATCGCCAAGCTGATCCGGATCAGTTTCTTGACCAGCTGGACCGCCTGCTGAGCCCTGTGTTGCAGATGAGGCATCAGGCTCCTCTTTCTGTCGTTTTGCCGGCGGGGCTGCCATAAAGCCGGGTGCATCTCTTGGAGATGTGGGTCCTTGGGATGCTATGGATGCCGGTGATCCGGGGGACCCCGGCGATGATGCGTGGCCCATCGGCGTCGACCGTTTCGACATATTCTGTCGTCAAATAGACAAGAAGTCGTGAGCCGTGGGTTAATTGGGCTAACATGTGACTCTTGGTCCCAAGCTCAAGTATACTAGCACTGGGGTATCATAACGGGGAGCTATGGTTAACAATGAGGTTTTTAGAACAACTAATGAAGTACTATTCAATTGTAATTTCTCAAGTAGCTAACCATAGTCGTTATATAAGAATAGCCTCACAGTTTGCTTTTTGAAACATTATTGGAAACCCAATTGCGCAGGCCTTGCTAAGAGCGTCGTGAAGTCCACGTACGCGCTGATAAAATGAATAGACTTGACTAGGCTAATCCCGGCATCTTGACGTTATTTTCGTATAACTTCATAGAGAAACCCGGCTACAAAAAGGAACAAATGTGACTATGATGTGCTGCGTAATCTCCCAAGGTGCTAGCACACATATAGCCCTAACCTGTCAAAGTTATTTTTCAAAAAAAAGCGCTGTAACTATCAATACTGCCGCCAATGATCACACTTAGTGGAGTGGCCAATTTTAGGCTACGTCTCGTGCTTGCCACACTGGCAGGAAAGCCGATAAAAATAGTATCCATTAGATCTGAGGATCAGAACCCTGGCCTGCGTGACCATGAAGTAACGTTTTTGCGGATTCTGGAGGGTATCACAAACGGCTCTGTAATTGAGATCTCATACACAGGTACTGTTGTTGTCTATAAGCCTGGACTCATAATTGGTGGCACGCATACATTTAACTGTCCCCTCACTCGAGGCGTTGGGTACTTTATTGAGCCACTTCTTCTCTTGGGGCCGTTTGGCAAGAAGCCTCTGTCCCTTACTCTCAACGGGATCACAGCCGCACTTGGCGACTTTGATGTTGGAGTTGATGCTATTCGAACTGTGCTATTTCCTACACTGCAGAAGTTTGGCATTGAGCGCTCGGAATTGCGTATTGTCAAGCGTGGATCTGCTCCCAACGGCGGAGGACAGGTCGTTCTTACAATGCCACATCAGCTACTACAGCCTAAGACTGTACATGCAACTGAGCCCTTTAGCATAAATAAGATCAGAGGTGTTGCATACTCCACTCGGGTGAGTCCAACTGCCGTTAACCGAGTCATTGAAACGAGCCGACAGCTCTTAAAACCGACAGGTGTGGACACTTATATTTATTCGGACGCTACTAGAGGCAGCGAGAGCGGTGCAAGTCCTGGGTTTGGCGTGACATTGGTCGCTGAAACTAAACATGGTTGGCCCATTGCTGCTCAAGCAGTGGCTTCTGCCGGCTCTGTACCGGAGGAAATCGGCACTTTGGCTGCCAAGAGGCTGTTGTATGAAATCTCCCTGCGCGGAGCGACAGGAAGATGGTCTATGCCCCTCATTATTGTATTAATGACTCTTGGCCCAGAAGATATTGGCCGCTTGCTCGTGGGAGAAAAACAGATTGACTCTGAAACTATCCTTTTACTTAAGGATATTGCTGAAGTCTGGCCAGGCACGCATGCAGTATTTAAAGACGAGCGTGACGAACATGGAAATGTTACTTTGCTAATGAAGGGAACTGGGTTCGTGAATGCAAATAAGAAAATAGCGTGATCTAGGTAGACATTTTGTTTTTAGAGTTTTGCGCTATGCTTTGGGGTGCCTATATCCAAAATCTAGTGTTTATTCCACTAATTGAGCATTGGTAGTAGTAGTAGACCTGCTTACCCTCCTCAACCAATTCTATGCTCCAAATGTCACGTGTGTGTGTTTGTGGCCCATTATATAATCCAGGTTGACATTTTTTTGGATCAAAGCGGTTCTTGGGCTATGCGCCCACTGCTAGCCAAGATGCAACCGTTAATTACCGTAGTAACGCATATCTCATCGGACGTATTGCAGCCTTCTCTTCTTATTCACACTAAGGATGGCAAAAAATATTTGTTAGGTCGAATTGGTGAGGGCTTCCAGCGCTCGCTGCATGAGCATAGCGTACGCAGTTCAAAGCTTTCTGCTATTTTCTTGACAGGCCGTATGAATTGGCAGTCTATCTCAGGTGTTCCAGGATTCTTGCTATCCCTCAGTGACCGTCAGGTAAACATTAATTGCTTGCACACGGGTCCTGGACATGCTTTCATGCGTGCTCGAAAAATGATAGAGTCCTGGCAAAAATTCACTTTTCATCATCCACTTGATGTAGAGCCTGTGGATAAGCCATTTGATGATGAGAATATCAGTGTAATGCCAATAGTACTTGGTGGAGATAGTACAAGCTATGCTGTTCAGATGAAGCCGGTGAGAGGCAAGTTTGACGTAGTTCGAGCAAAGGAGCTTGGCGTTCCTCCAGGAAAGTTGTTTAGCCAACTCAGTAATGGACAATCAGTTCAAGTGCCCGGTACAGATCGAATTGTCTCGGCACAGGATGTTGTAGCACCTTCGCCAACCCCTACTCGCATTCTAGTCCTTGACCTTCCCACAATGGAGCACGTTCGGTGCGCTTTAGAAAGCGATCTCAACTCTCACACTGTTATGTTGGGCAGAAAACGTAAAGATTCTGACCGCGAGGCTATCAATTCAGCCGAATACGAGCTGAGGGCTGTATTTTATATCTTCAGTAAAAATATTGATGTTCGCTCGGATGAAGTTAACAAGCTTGTGAGCATTTTTGCGAAAAGCGGTGCAATGCAGTATTTGTCGCATCCGTCCACATCGTCTGACTTCAACACATTGAGTACTATGGCTGAATTTCAGTCAACTTTCCGCTCTGAATTCCCTTCGCATTTCTCTCCGCTATACTCTCAGCCAGCTCGTGAATCACTGCCAGTCAATTTGCTCAACCAAAACTGCCGTCCTTTGCAACAGCAATATACCTTAAGCTTAGCTCCACGTGAAGTTCTTAAGAGTAAAAACGTGGACATGGAACTGCCAATAGAAGGTAAGAATACTCCCACTTCTGAACCACAAGTTTGCTCAGGTCACATAGAAACACGCTTAGACGAACTAACGGAGCCAGAAGTTATTACATTGGGTACTGGCGCGTCAGCACCCTCAAAATACCGGAACGTGTCTGGAACTCTGGTACGAAGCAAAGCTGGTGCTTACATTTTTGATTGTGGCGAAGCTACATATAATACGCTGGGTCGTATATATGGACCTCAAGGCCGGGCTGAGAGGCTTATGGAGCTTCGTTTATTGTACATCAGTCATATGCATGCAGATCACCATCTTGGCACACTGCAGGTGCTGAAGAGTTGGTTGGAGCAAGCTGCACCTCACACAAAAGAGCCATTGAATTTCTTTGCGCCGACAAAAATGCTTGAATACGTTAGAGAGTGGTCCGAGCTTGATCATTTTCACGAAATGTTAAACCGCCATGTGCGTATGGTTGACCTTGAGTCTGTTTGCATTGGCCGGCGCTACTCGACACCTTCTCGGGTTACGCAAGCCGATCTGGAAAAGATATGGAACGAGGTTGGTTTGCAAATATTAGTATGCAAGGCTCTTCATTGCATGTTCAGTTACAATGTTAGTGTTGCAGCCCTTGACGGTTCGTTCAAAGTTAGCTATTCCGGTGATACGCGTCCGAATGCTTACTTCGCCGAAAAGGTAGGCAAAAATAGTGATCTGTTGATTCATGAGGCCACGCACGAGGACGAGCTTGCCGAAGAAGCGGTAAAAAAGCGACATTCGACTATAAGTGAGGCGCTTCAAATTGCTAGTCAAATGCGCGCCAAGAATACTGTACTTACACACATTAGCCAGCGATACCCGCAATTGCCTTCCCTTGGAGAGGGTACAGGTGCTATGGCGGGCAACGAACAGTTTGCATGCTTTGGATTCGACACTATGCATACGCGACTATCGGAAATCAAGGATCTCCAAAGTGCGGTGCCACGAATGGGGGAGCTTCTTCAAGTGATGGAAGCTGAGCATGACGATAAATCCGAGTCGTAATATTTAAAATTAAAAGCATTGTCCTAAGATGAAAGATGAAAATAAATAGCCTCCCTTTGGAGAGTGTAAATATTCGAAATGCGGGAATATACGAAGATATTAGGGGGTGTTTCAGTCAAATAGTTTCAGAAACAATCCATGCATAATCTTGATTACAGAAAGAATCCAACACTTCGCCTCATGGTGTCAAAGCTGAGAGAACAGTTTTAGTAGCAGCACCTTCAAGATCTGATAACGAGTTCTTCAGGGAAGAATGTGCACAGGCGAATGTAAGCGATATGTGTGAGAATATGCCACATGTGCTATCTTAAATGGGACTCGGTAGATCGGTGGTCCCGTCCGAATCTGTATTATGATAGGGGGGCGACTTTTCGGATGATTTTTCGTTTGCGGCCGTCTCGTCGGCACGTCGCCTAGGACAATATGGACAGAAGTCATGTTTGCATCTGGCACAGTCGGTGCGGGGATACGGGAACACAAAATATCCGCACTGGCAGCACATCCATTCGAGTATTGGTGCCCCATACAAAGTTTGCTTCGGTTTCTCTGGCGATGCAGGTTGTGCCTCTCCTGAAATTGGTATCATTGTGTATAATTCTACTTCCGGCATGCCTATGGTGTTGCAAATCGATGCCTGGAATCCACGAAATCGTATTCTTGCTAAATCAGAGATCTCAACTCAAATTTTGGAGAGTATATGAAGAGGCTCTGCGAAACCCTGGATCAATCTCTTCTCCACCAAATCTGACCTTACCTCATGCAGGTAAAAATGTGGCACCCGCTTCAGAACGTTTGTAATGGGGTTAGGGCTTACTGCCAAAAAAGAATGCATCTGAATCGACTACTCCGATCGTATACTCCAGAGCAGCAATATGGAAGCAAATGGACCTTCTCTAACTCATATGAATGAGTAGAGATCATAATTCACTGTCATCCTATGTTACTTTCATCCGTTTGTTTCTTATGAATGATGCTTCTGGGCACATTCACAAACGTGCTTTGCGCATTGGGTCTTGTTCCTCATATAAGGGTAAGGCATTGATGGAGCAGTACACCTTATAATAGTTATGCATTGTTGATCATCGCTTCGTTTGAAAATCCGAGATGTATTTTCCTATGTAAAAGAAATAAGAAATTTAGAAATGAGAAAATATGAAGAGGACTACTGGCCTCAATGTTAGCTAATATTTGTTATTATAATATATGTCCATTGGCATCTTGATCAAGAAGCATTGGTTGGTCTTGGCAATGTCGATAACTAAGAGGAGTTGACACCCAGCTTTTCATACTAGTAGAGAGCCATATGCAACTTGATTTAGGCAGGCTACGGCACTATCTAAATTGTGTTATGATAAAAGCATTGATATCATTATAAACTATTTTTACCTTCAAATATAAAAGAACACGTTGCGTTCAGCAAAACTAATTCCGAGATTCCGTCGTAATAGTGTCGTAGACAAATACGTTGCTCACTAGCTCCAGTTTCTATTCTCATTAATGGGCGTAGTCAATAGTAGACACGTGCATACACCTGACACACATGAGACGTTGGATAGCGCCTGGGCGTCTTTGCGATAAGAACGTCGAAGAATAAAACTACTTCAGTCGCCGGCATTTAACAGTTACAAGGTTTGATCCTATACTTTTATTGGTTACTTAAGAGTCCTTTTTTTTTGTTTTAGGCCAGAGTTGCAAGGTGAACTAAGCGACAAATTTAAATATAAAAAGAACTATTCTAATTTGTTACATTAGTCCCCTTACCCGTGTGCCGCACTGTCATGCTTGCGCAGGTTGCTTACGTTTATCATAAGTAGCAACCAGAGAAGAACCAGGTGATGCGGAACTATTCATTCAGCCGCCGCAGGGACCATGGATGTATTCCTGCCGCACTTGCCCTTACATAATGGTTCCGTCAAATTGACCATAACTTGTAGCATTTTCTGATATTAGCACGTGATTTTAAGCGCGTCTAAACGTAACCTCTCTCTGTGTCCAGAGTAGTACGCGTCAGTCCTGATTTCAGAAGTTACTTCTCAATGAGCAAGCGTGACGACGAGAACGTGCTGGTAACATTTAGTAAATCATTATCTCCTCAGGATGAGTCTACAGTACGCGTATTTCAGCGCAGCGACTCGGAATGGGCATGTTTAGGTCACGATGCAGAGACAGTCGCGCAAATTGTCTATCGTACCGCGTCAGCTCTGCGTAAAATCGGTTCAACTCAGATACCCATGTGTTCAATGAACATGACACTGTTCCGCAATTTTCTTGTAGATGCGCTGCAGAAACGTGGACTCAGAATTGAGATCTATGAACAGGAAAGCGGCAGTCGTTCACGGTGGAACCAAAGCCCCTTGAAAGCATCACCAGGGAACCTTCAAGCAGTTGAAGATTGGATTGGACAAGGTGCTGATCAAAGTCCTGTAATTGTTGCCGTGAAGCCCTCGACAGGGTCTGCCAGTGGCGAAAAAATGGTCGGTGTATGTTTTGTTGACGCGGAGGCACGCCGTTTGGGGCTTTCTCAATTTGTCGACAACGATCTTTTCAGTAACTTGGAAAGTTTCGTTATTCAACTTGGCGCTAAAGAGGTTCTAATTACGGATGATAAAAGTGCAGAAACAAAGCGGATAGAATCTATGCTCGAAAGATTAGAGATTCTCGTGTCGCGCCGTAAATCCAGTGAGTTCAGTGGTCGTGACGCTGAACAGGATTTGGAAAAGCTGACGGGAAAGCCGTCGTTGGAACTTCAGCGCGAGTTCCAGTTAACACAGGCTCTTGGAGCTGCTTCCGCGACGATCAAATACTTGGGACTTATGGTCTCGAAGGCAAACATGGGCAATTTCGACATTGAAGAACATGATCTGCAGCAATATATGCGTCTTGATGCTTCGGCATTACGAGCCCTGAACGTAATGCCTTCAGCTCGTGATGGCACAAAAACTATGAGTCTTTTTGGACTTCTAAATAACTGCAAAACTACTTCAGGTAGTCGCCTATTAGCGCAATGGCTCAAACAACCTCTCATGGATGTGGACGAGATCAAGAAGCGCCATGATCTAGTGGAAGAGTTTGTGAACGACCCTGTGCTGCGCTCTAAGTTCCAGGATGACCTTCTCTTGGTTGTCCCCGATCTTGGTAAAGTTCAACGCAAATTTCACACTCAAAATGCCAAGCTAGAGGATGTTGTGAATATCTATCATTTAGTATCTCGTTTGCCGGATTTCGTTACTGAGCTTAGCAGTTCATCTGCGTTAAGAGAAATGTACGGGAAGCCTCTTGAAACTGCTCAAAATGAACTGGGTAAGCTTGTGGAACTAGTGGAACAAACTGTAGATCTTGTAGCGCTCGAGCGTCATGAGTATATCGTTAGAGCTGACTTTAGCGAGGATCTGGTGGATCTGAAGAAGCGTCGTTCGGCTGCTTATGACGAAATGCAGGTAGAGCTTGACCGAGTTAATACAGAGCTGGAAACTGATAAGGTCAAGCTTGAAGATAATCCCAATATGGGTTGGGCCTTCCGCTTGACCCGGACTGATGCTGGTGTCCTTCGAGGCAAGAAGGGATTTATTGATCTCAAGACGCAGAAGGCGGGCCAATTCTTCACAACGAAACGGCTCAGTGAGCTTGCGTCTCAACACCAGGCACTTGGAGATGAGTATCGCCGAGCCCAATCTACTGTTGCTAGGGAAGTGGTGAATGTAGCGTCAACGTACTTGCCCGTTCTGGGTCCGCTCGGTGCTTCGCTAGCTCATTTAGATGTCATGATCAGCTTCGCCCATGTTTCAGCATTTGCTAAACTTCCGTACGTGAGGCCGACGTTTGGTGACCATATGATCCTGAAGCAAGCGCGGCATCCATGTATGGAAGTTCAGGCTGATATGATGTTTATTCCCAATGACGTGGAGCTGGTTCACGGCGAGTCTGACTTCGCCATCATCACTGGTCCGAACATGGGTGGCAAGAGTACTTACATTCGACAAATCGGAGTTATTGCCCATCTTGCTCAGATTGGCTGTTTCGTACCCTGTGATGAAGCACAGTTAAGCATTGTTGATTGTATACTTGCCCGTGTGGGAGCTGGTGATTCGCAACTAAAGGGGATCTCGACGTTTATGGCAGAAATGCTTGAAACAGCGGCCATTCTGAAGACCGCAACGCCCCGCAGCCTTATTGTCATTGATGAGTTAGGTCGGGGCACGTCTACGTATGATGGGTTTGGACTTGCATGGGCTATTTCACAGCATATTGTGCAGCATATAGGTTGTTTTTGTCTGTTTGCAACTCATTTTCACGAACTGACGGCCCTGGCGGACAAGTATAAAGGTGTAACAAACTTGCACGTGGTGGCTAACGCTGACGGCAATGATGATGATATCACGCTCCTGTATAAAGTCGAGTCAGGCGTCTCAGAACGCAGTTTCGGTATTCATGTCGCCGAGGTGGTGCACTTCCCTGAAAAAGTTGTACGTATGGCGAAGCGTAAGGCTGAAGAACTTGAGCAGCTTGATTCTGCTAGTGCTCTCAATGCTGATGACGTCGAGAGCGGTACCCAACTACTCAAACACACTCTACAAGACTGGGCAGCAAACACAAGCGCAAATGAAGATAAAAACAGTACGGTCAAGCGTCTGCGTACAGCAATTGAATCAAAACGGTCTGACTTCGAGGCCAATCCGTTCCTCAAACAGCTCTTACAAACATTGTAATTGATAGTACATAATGATAACGCATATACGATTTTGAATTGAGAAGCCTCACCTTCCGTGCTTGGTTGCACAATAATAGTGACGCTAATATGGACTTCCGTCCATAGATACAGATTATATATTCACCCTTGCCCACATCCGCCACAAGATTATAGTCGTTGATACTACTAGCAGTATCCTGAGCCGGTGGTTGCCATACTAGCCTCGTAGTACCACCACCACTGTTGCCAGCAGTGTTGCCAGCAGAACGCGGAAATACATTTCAGTTAGAATTTGAATTAGTGCCATGTCGGACTTTCTCGACGAAGAGTCACCTTGGGCGCAGTCGTCTTTTGGGTCTGGTGGACTCAATAGTGGGGCATTTGACGATACTCCTACGCCGTGGGGAGTTCCCGAACAGGCCTCGGACGAAGAAGATGCTGCCGACCACTATAATCCGTACACAGATTCTTATGGTGATGATAATGTTCCGTTAGCATCAACGGAGATATCCAATGATGTCTCTGACGCCAATAGTGAACGCTCCAGTGTTCCGCAAGCATCCGCAGCTGTAACTGAGGAAGAGCCGGTGCTAAAACCACGAGCTCAGCAAAAAGGAAACAAGACTAATCGCAAAAAGCGTAGCGGAGGCGGTGTCAAAGTAGAAAAGATTAGCGGGACCGATCCATTGTTGGCGAACGACAAGAAAACAGACGAGTTCACAGATGTGTCGCTAGCAAAGTCCACAGCGGGACTTTCTATAGATAATGCAGATCAAGGTCGAGTTGATGAAACATCTGAGCAGACAGCATTTTTAAGAGAATCGCCAAGTTTACCGCCACCAAATGTGCCAAGCCCAGCGTCGGATTTTGAAATCAATGTAAGTGACCCCTCAATGGTTGGTGACATTACGAACGCGCATACTGTATACACTGTACATATGACAACTACGAACCAGTCATATACAGAAAAGGAGGCTAGTGTACAGCGCCGTTATCGTGACTTTAGATGGCTATACCATACTCTCGAGCATAACCACCCGGGTGTAATTGTACCAGCGCCGCCCGAGAAACAGGCAGTTGGTAGATTCAATGACGAGTTCATACAGCAGCGGCGCTCAGGCCTTGAGCAGATGCTCAAAAAGATTGTCGCACATAGGCTTCTCAAAACAGATAGTGACTTGGAGGCGTTTTTGACATCAACAGACTTCGGAGAGTACCTCAAACAGCGTTTGATGGGAGATGAGGAGCTCGAACGTGCCACAGGGTCAGTAATCACTACTGGAGACTATACTGGCACGAGCAGCTCTACGAACGGAAATGGCATCATTGGGACGTTGAGCGGTGCATTGCATCTCAGCCGCGGAGCCGAGGTGGACCCATGGACGGTAGACAAGCGTCAATACTTGGACACTGTAGAGACTCAACTCCGAACTGCTACGAGGGCTCTGTTAGCAGTAGGTAGTCAACGACAGCAATTAACTGATACTGTTGCGGAGTTTGCTAATGTGACACGGGCTCTGGCCGAGGTGGAGCCTACGCGCCGTCTAAGTATAGTGTTGAAGGCATTTGCAAAGGTACATGAACGGTTGGCTCAATTATACGCACGTCAGAAGCAGCAGGATCTGCTGACGCTAGAAGCTACGCTAGATGAACACCTACGTGTGATTGGTAGTATACGGAACGTTCTAGCTGCTCGGCAGCGAGTGTTTTCAACTGCAGAGAGCGCTGGGTCCGAGCTTGAGAAACGGCAGGCTATGCTTGAGCGGCTGCAACGGCAGGGCCGTACGCAAGAAGATCGGAACCAAGCACTAGAGGATGAAGTCAAGCAGCTCACGGATCGGGCGAGTGCCTCGCACCAACAGGCAGCTGATATTGCCCGTCTTGTAGAAAGTGAGATGTCTCGTGTTGAGAACGAAAAAATCACTGAATTCCGCAACAGTGTAGAGTTATATTTAGAGACCGCGGTTGAGTCCCAGAAGGAGGCTATTGAGATCTGGGAGACGTTTTATACACGGTACTTTGCAAGTACGGACCAAGCATCCGGCAAATCATGAATACTAAATCCATACCCAAACACTGTAGCATCTCTTCGTGGTGCATTATTGTAGAAACATCACTGCGGCCATTTTTACGGCTATGGATTTTCCCACTGCAACATCACTAGCAAAATAGCCGCCACACATGATTGTTGGCCATGAGAACCACAGGCAAAAAGGATTTGGTCATTTACAAAAGGTACATTTTGGCACGATTCATGAATTTCGCACTAACTTAACTAAAACGAACACTAAAACTAAAACTAAAACTAAAACTAAAACTAAAATTAAAACAAAAACTATGCTTTCTGTTTTAAAACGCATTATTATTGTAATGAGAGCTGCTGCCGCCGCCGCTGCTGCTGCTGCTGCCAAACTAGAAGTCAAACCAGCTTACTCATCGGATCAAGTGCCGGTTTGGACCTTCTAGCTAAAGCCATAACCAACAGACACGACAGCCATGACAAGCACACAGCCCGAGGACGGCCCGGATACGGGACCACCCATGCAAGTCTACACAACGGCTGCTCTACTCCTCGATATGGTTGACAGTAAGTAAACGCCGAAGCCGATTATGATCTTCAGACACAGAGCTAACCACCACCTTCAGAAAAAGTATCAGTCACACTCCGCGATGGCGCGATTCTAGCAGGAATTTTGCGCAGTTTTGATCAGTTCGGCAACTTTGTGCTTCAGGACACTAAGGAGCTTGTTTTCCACAAGAAAAAATACGGCGAGGTGTCGCGCGGCATCTGGATTGTTCGAGGTGAAACTGTAGCATTAGTAGGCGAAATTGACCCCAGTAAAGATGCTGTCACTGAGAGTCTACTTTCTAGCGAGTGGGAGCGACTAGACTTCGATACGGTTCGTGCGGCACGAGACGCTGATCGTGATGCGTTGGAGACTCAGCGCGGGAAGGAAGTAGAAGCCGGTTTCCGACAGGGTCTGGCTAGCTCGAGAAACACAGCAAATCCGTATAGGTTTTAAAAGATCTAAAATATAAACCCCCCAAAAAAAAGGCACTTAATTAATTATAATTTGCAGAGAACAATGAACAGACTAAGCTAGCCAACCAACTAACTAACTAACTAGCCAGTTCAACTAGCAAATGCGATCACATGGCTTGTGTCCGGTGTATTACTCAGCACTGTTAAATACATAACGAAATACGGTACAACCTTTTACTGATTTTTCAGGTCGCTTCTGTGGATCTGCAAGCACTGATGACCGTCGCCCAGCGTGACCTCGCGGCGTTCCTTGGAAAGAAAAATTTTAAGGGGCTCTATACGCGCAACCCGCTTGCGCGGTCGCCGGACTATCATCAGTTCAATAAGACCACAGCATATTTGACCAGCTATCCTGTGCGAGCACAGCATCGGCTTGGTGAGCGTCTGACGGAGTGGCAGAAGGTGTTTAGCAAGGAAAATGTTACGCCTTCGCGCCAGCCATTCCCTGAGAATGAATACACAAAGACAAACCGAAGAGTGGGTGATAAGCTACGGCAGGCACTTGTCGATGCGCACGCGCAAGGCGAGAGTGTGCAGCAGCTGAGCTTCAACTTCGGTCTTAGTGTACCTCGAGTCGAGGCTGTTATTCGCCTCGAGGCAGTACGCCAAACTACCCTCAAGGAGCAACAGTCTGGGTCCCAAATGGTAAGTACACCACATGTTAGAAACGGAATGATGGTTTAACGATTAGTCTTTAAGACACCAACATGGTTTTCAATTTTTTTCATCTTTCCTCTGACCGTTTCTCATACATTTGTTGTTCAGCAATACTAACTTTTTTTATCAGTACCTCAGAAAGGACATTGCAAAAATGGCCAAGTCCATGAACGCATTATTTGACGAAATTCCCACTGATGATAAGGGTGTTCCCTACCGAGCAGTAGATAATCTGACGGAGATTCCTATGCCAAAGGAAACGCGTAAACAGCTGTTCCAGAGCATTGCCGAGTCCGAACCTTTCGGGCCTGTTGATGCTGCTAACGTTCTCGGCATAGAACCCGCCAGTGATACACTTGAGAAGCTAACGAAGGTGGATGATGCGCCGATTGAGACTAATGCCACTAACGTGAAAAAGACAAGCAAGTCATTCTATGCGCCCATGGTCGAGGGTGAGCGCTTCCAGCTGCGGTTCACGGACGCCAACGTTGGAAAGGTCGGTTACCACTACGGAGCTTCGCGTGATGACCGTAAGTCAGCACGAAGAGTGTCGCACCGTCCCGACGGAACAAGAATGTATCCTGAGCCTGAGCATTCTTAACGATATTCACGAATGTACATACCTAGATTTAATGTTTATCTTCTTTAACTGCAAAGAAATTCGAGTAAAGCTGTGAAAGGATGAAATGAAAACAGTCTTGAAATAATGAACCAGCACTAAAACCCATAAAAATAGAAAATAGAAAATAGAAATATTGGCATAAGACGTCGCAGTAGCATCTCTATCTCATTGGTATAGTTACTCACTACTTTAATTAATGCTTTTAAAAGTACAGTGGCATTGTTTATGCTGTTCTACTCTGTCACGCATATCCCTGTTATCCATTGTATTCAATAGCCTACTGCATTCTAAAGCCAAAGTTGGGTGACACAAATAAATATACTACTCTTACTATTTGCGATGGCATTCCTCGCTCATGAAGTGCATATATTATCATGAAAAGTGTCGTTATTCTATGTCATACATATCTGTATCTAAAAACAGACTATCGGATCCATTCAGGAAAGCGTTCTGCTTTCCTAACTCAAAACAGTAAACTCGCGAACTATGATTAGAATGGCTACTACTGCCGTGAATAGCACACAAATAATATACGCTGGTGTAGTATGTACAGCAGCTACCTCACGTTTCCAAGAATTGAAGGCATGAGCATAGTTGAAAAATGCAAAAATAGGAATCAGCAATCCAACGGAGAGGAGAAGTCCACAAAGGGTCCAATCCACCCAATTCCGCGTATAATTACGCGAACCAATACCAATAACGGCTGTCGCCGACAGCAGTGCGTAAACTGCTGTTCTCACACTAGACAGAAAGTTGCGCTCACCAGCAAGCACGTCGCGAGCCTGGGCCACATTGTTCTCGAAACTGACATCAGTAATCAGCGGACGACTCCAGAAAAATGTACCAGAGTCAGCACATTCCTCTTCTTCTGATAGCATCTCTACTATATGCGCATTTCGGCTTTCCCGGTTACCCTCTTGGATGCCTTGAGGCATGCCACAGCCCGCCACTGTAATGGTGTTTTTCCCAGCGGAGTAACATGTGCAAGCTGATCACGTCACGTAATGAACATTATAGAGGCTCCCAAAATTAAGATATAGTTTACACAACAGCGGTAGTTGAGGTCTAAATCTAATTAATATGAATTCATTTCATTTCGTTTCATTTCACTTCTAATAATAATGATTCATCGTGAATCAATCCGTATTATACCTATTCTCTTCGAAGTGGTCAGACTATGAGTATCTCTCTATGTAGGTTCAGTACTACCGCCGTGAATCAGTACTAAAACCTTTTCACCGCGAGGCTATTATACTAGAAGCTCTGCATTAGACTATAATTCAAATGAATATCAAACCCATATAGCACTGCCATCATAGCCCGGATGGCCACACCGCGCCTGATCTGTGCCCGTGCCCTCTGGTTATAGCATCACGTGCCTAGAGTGATTATCCGCAGCTGACAGCTGGCCACTCCCCTTGCTCGGCAGCGGGACTGTTGTCAGCCACATCTCTCCCCACCAGGTGTTTGGAACCACGCGGATCGAGGATGGCCGAGCTCCCGATCAAGTTCCAAGAGCATGCCCAGCTATCACAGCTCGGCGTTCCAGTCGAAGCTGTCGGTTTCACGTCATGTACCCTAGAAAGCGCCGGTTATGTGTGCGTTCGTGAGCAAAGCGACGCAGGCAACCAGGTCGCCATCATTGATTTGCAACAGAACAACGAGGTCACTCGCAAAGCCATGTCCGCGGACTCCGCCATTATGTGCCCGGGCTCTTCGCCCCAACAGGGAAAAGTGCTGGCACTGCGAGCCCAGGGTCGCACCGTTCAAGTTGTCAACCTTGACACAAAACAGCGGCTCAAACACACTGTCATGACCGAAGACATCATCTTTTGGAAGTGGCTCAGCCCCACTGTCCTGGGTCTTGTCACTGATAACTCGCTCTACACTTGGGACGTGTTTGATAGTAGTGCTGTAGCTCCACAAAAGCTGACCCAGAGGCACCAGACATTGGCAGGTGCTCAAATCATCAACTTACAGCAGAACTCCTCGGGAACCTGGTTCTTGCTTAATGGTATTTCCCAGGGTCCCGATGGACGCATTATTGGCCGTATGCAGCTGTTTTCCAAGGCTCGTGGCGTTTCACAAGCCATTGAGGGTCACGCTGGCGCATTTGGCAAACTCGCAGACCACCAGGTCTTCGCGTTTGTGAATCGTGGCCCTGAGGGCGGCAAGTTGCACGTAGTAGAAATTGATCATCAGGAAGGAACGACTCCCTTTGGCAAGAAGCAAGCTGACGTCTACTTCCCAGGTGAGGCCGCTGCTGACTTCCCTGTGTCGGTCACAATCGCCAATGATTATGGTATCATCTATGTTGTAACCAAGTTCGGCTTCATTCACTTGTATGATGCCGACTCTGGAGCAGTTATTTTTGTGAACCGGATCTCTTCTGATCCCGTGTTCACGGCCTGCAACTTTGAGAATAGAGGTATTATGGTTGTCAATCGTAAGGGACAGGTCCTTAGTGTCGAACTCAATGAGGCCACTGCCGTCCAGTACGCGATGACCCAGCTTAGCAACCCACAACTTGCCTTATCTCTTGCCTCCAGGGCAGGTCTTCCTGGCGCAGACAATCTATATACTCAGCAATTCGAACAGCTTATGTCCCAAGGGAGATACACAGATGCTGCTAAGGTTGCTGCAGAGTCACCACGCGGTTTGCTGCGCACACCTGCTTCGATGCAGCGCCTAAAAACCATCCAAACCCAACCTGGTGAGGCCGCTCCCCCGATTATGACTTACTTTAGCCATCTTTTGGATCGCGGGACATTAAATGCCGTTGAAAGTGTTGATCTGGCCACGCCGGTCCTTCAGCAGGGCCGTAAGAATCTTCTAGAGAAGTGGATTCGCGAAGACAAGCTCACACCAACAGAGCAGCTAGGCGATCTCATTAAACCACACGATACAACTCTCGCCCTTGCTGTATATCTTAGAACTGGATCTGTGCCTTTCAAGGTTGTACAAGGTTTTGTTGAGCTCGGTCAGTACGACAAGGTCGTGCCTTATAGTGAAAAGGCCAACTATCGTCCAGATTTCGTTGCTCTCATCCAGTCGCTGGCTCGCAGCAACCCAGAGCGTGCCTCTGAATTTGCTCAGCAACTTGTAAGCAATCCGGAGTCTGCACAGAAGGTCGATCTGGAGCGCATTGCTGACATCTTCCTCAGCCAAAACCTCATTCAGCAGGCTACTGCCATTCTCCTCGATCCTCTCAAGGAGAACAGCTCCGAGCACGGCCATTTGCAGACTAGGCTGCTTGAGGCTAACCTTAACAGTGCACCTCAGGTTGCTGACGCCATTCTTGCAAACCAGCTCTTCACTCAATATGACCGTAGGCGAATTGCCGGTCTAGCGGAGAAATCCGGTCTTGTGCAACGCGCTTTGGAGAACTACGATGATGTCAAAGATATCAAACGTGTAGTGACCGGTCCTAACGCGTCTCAATTGCCTCCAGATTGGCTGGTCACTTATTTCGGTCAGTTAACTGTGGATCAAACAGTAGAATTGCTGCGTGAAATGCTTAAGGCTGACGTTAAGAACAATCTGCAGATCGTGGTTCAAGTGGCTTCAAGATATGCTGATCTTGTTGGTGCCGTAAGACTTGTTGGGCTGTTTGAGGAGGTGAAGTCAGCTCAAGGTATTTACTTGTTCTTGCAGTCTATCGTAAACCTATCAGATGACCCGATTGTCGTGTTCAAGTATATCCAAGCAGCCGCAAGTATTGGCGAGTTTTCTGAGTTGCAGAGGATTATCTCAACTAACAACGTCTATAACCCAGAAAAGGTGAAAAACTTCTTGAAGGATGCGAAGATTGCTGATCAGTTGCCACTCATTACGCTTTGCGATCGCTTTGGATTCGTTCACGAGCTTGTGTTGTACTTGTACCAGAATAACCAGTTCCAGTTTATTCAGGTCTATGTGCAGCAGGTCAACCCATCTGCTACTCCTCAAGTCATTGCTGGTCTTCTAGACATCGACTGCGATGAGGACAAGATCCGAGCTCTACTTGACTATGCAGTTGGCCAAGTCCCTGTAGGACCTCTGGCTGCTGAGGTTGAGAAGCGCAATCGCCTTAAGCTTCTACTTCCTTTCTTAGAGAAGACTATTGCACAGGGCTCTACCGATCAAGCTGTTTACGATACGTTGGCCAAGGTGTACATTGATAGCAACAACAACCCTGAAGCATTCCTGAAGGACAACAACTTGTACAACTCACTTGTTGTTGGTAAATATTGTGAGTCGCGTGACCCATACCTTGCATTTATTTGTTACGAAAAGGGACAGAACGACGATGAGCTTGTGGCTATTACGAACGAAAATTCTATGTACAAGTATCAGGCGCGTTACCTCGTGAGACGTGCTGACCTTGATCTCTGGACTAAGGTTCTTGATGCTGAGTCTATTCACCGACGCCAACTTGTTGATCAGGTTGTGGGTGTTGCTGTACCGGAAAGCCCGAACCCGGAGGATGTCTCCATTGTTGTCAAGGCCTTCATGGCTGCAGAAATGCCTGCGGAGCTTATCGAACTTCTTGAGAAGATTGTACTCGAGCCTTCGCAGTTTTCTGATAACGCATCCCTGCAGAACTTGCTTGTTCTCACCACTATTAAGGCGCAACGCTCTAAGGTTGCTGATCTTGTGGAGCGTCTTGACAAATACAATGTTGACGAAATTGCCCGCATTTGTATTGATCATGAGTTGTTTGAGGAGTCTTTCCAGATTTATGTGAAGAACGAGCGACTCCTGGAGGCTCTTGAAGTACTTACGGATCACATCATGTCTCTCGATCGTGCTGCAGAGTTTGCAGAGAAATATGACTCGTCGGATCTTTGGAGTGCGCTTGCAAAGGCTCAGCTTGCTGGCTTGCGCGTCTCCGATGCGCTAGAGTCTTATATACGCGCCAATGATCCGTCCAATTTTGTTGAAGTCATTGAGATCGCGAAACGTGCTGGAAAGGACGATGAGCTTGTAAAGTACTTAACCATGGCTCGTAAGACACTTCGTGAACCCGCTGTTGACGGACAGCTTATCGTTTCGTTTGCTCAAATGGGTAAAAATTCGGAACTCAATGAACTTGTGGATGGTACCAATGTTGCAGATTTGGATACTGTTGGTGATGAGCTCTATAGTCAGGGTCTGTTCAAGGCGGCCAAGAAGGTGTACACAACAGTATCTAACTGGGCCAAACTTGCTGCAACATTGGTTCATTTGAACGACTACCAGTCAGCTGTTGATGCTGCGCGCAAGGCAAGCTCAGTCAAGGTTTGGCGTCAGGTCTTTGATGTCTGTCTTGACAAGCAGGAGTACAGACTTGCTCAGATCTGCGGTCTGAGCTTGATCGTGCACGCCGAGGAACTACGTGAAATCGTGGACAAGTACATCTACTTGGGTTCTATTGATGAGCTTGTATCACTTCTTGAGCAAGGTCTGGCACTGGAGCGCGCCCATATGGGCATGTTCACTGAGTTGGCAGTGGTTTACGCGAAATTCTTCCCTGAAAAGCTGATGGAGCACCTGAACCTGTTCTGGTCTCGTCTTAACATCCCCAAGGTCATTCGAGCCACAGAGGCGCAGCACCTATGGCCTGAACTTGTATTTTTGTACTGCCACTATGATGAGTTCGACAACGCATCGCTCGCAATGATGGAGCACTCGGCTGATGCTTTTGACCACAAGTCATTCAAGGAAGTTATTATCAAGGTGTCCAACCTTGAGATTTATTACAAGGCGATCAGCTTTTACATGTCTGAGCAGCCGCAGCTGATCACCGACTTGCTTGCCGTTCTTACACCCCGCTTGGATGTGAGCCGTGTTGTGCGCATGTTCCAAAAGAGTGACAATCTTCCAATGATTAAGTCGTTCCTTGTGGCAGTGCAAGCACAGAATCTGTCAGTTGTGAATAACGCGTACCACGATCTCCTTATCGAGGAAGAAGACTATAAATCGCTTCGCTCCTCAGTTGACGGTCACGATCGATTTGATCCTATCGATCTTGCCCAGAGACTTGAAAAGCATGAGCTCATTTTCTTCCGACAGATTGCGGCCCACCTATTTGCCAAGAACAAGAAATGGAACAAGAGCATCTCGCTTTCGAAGGAAGACAAACTTTGGAAAGATGCTATTAGCACGGCTGCGCTTTCTGGTAAGACACAAGTGGCAGAGGACCTTTTGCGCTATTTTGTTGATATTGGAAACAAAGAATGCTATGTTGCTACCTTGTTTGCTTGCTATGAGCTCCTACTTCCAGACGTGGTGGAAGAAATTAGCTGGAGATACAATCTCAAGGACTACACGATGCCGTACTTCATCAACCAGAAGCGTGAGCAAGCTGAGCTTATCAAAAAACTGGAACAGGAGGTAAATAAGGTCAAGGTCCAGGATAAGGAAGACGACGATACTACTCCTGCGCCCATGTTGATTGGTTACACTTATTGAATGTCAGAACATTTGGCGTCAAACTAGAAACCTACTAAAAGGACTTAAAGAAAAAAAAATGTTGTAGTTAGTTAATCTTGAAAAGAAAAGAAAAGAACAAGGGGGGTAAATCACCAACCAGCAGCCATTCCCCCCCTCCTATCCACGACTATATACATATCATTATATTATATCGAGACGCGAACCGTCTTCAATAACGTCCTCAACCGTCAATACATGTCTTATCTCAGACTGATCAACTAGGCGAGACCCACGCAGACTTGCAAGGGAAATATTACGCAGAGGCATATTTACCTCTCGAGCTATCTGCCTCAAAAGGCGAGGTGTAGGAGCATCCTTCACGATACGGAAAGGATTCGGGTTACTACCAATATAATAAGAGATAAGCCGCGCCCGAATGCTACAATTTGGCAATGGGGCAGGCTTGCCATATTTGTCTAAAAGGTCTTGCCACACTGCGTCAGGGAGCATCGGATGCTTCTTTTTCATCACGGCATTTATGGTATACATTTCTGCTTCATTGCGTTCCTTTGAACTAACAATTGTACCATTGAGTTTTTGAATGAGTGGACACCGTGCAATAACAAAAGGACGGTGTACTGTTTCTTGGAATTCGTCAAGTGTGATATGCAAATCTGTGATATCACTTGCACCCAAAATTGATATGCTTTCCCATGACAATTGGTACCCACAGATATCCAACATTTCCAGACGATCTAGAGCCCTGGTAACTTCTTTTACGTTATTATCAGAAATGAACAACGACTTTAGCGAGGTAGGCAAATTCACGATTTGAGTAATAAAATTGAAAGAAAGGTCCAATGTGGTCAAGTGTGGAGGCAGGGCGCGAGGAACAGATGTCAAACGATTCTTTGCCAGGCTAAGCGTACGAACTTCAGGAAAACACGCTGAGATAATGGGAATATCATTTTCGTTTACAAGAAGATTCGACATATGTACTTCACGTACTTGTGAGAGCACCTTAACCGAATTAAATATAAGGCGATTACCATTGAGCCTCAAGCAGCTAAGGTTAGGCAATATCGAAACAAGATCGAGCACACAATCAAAGGACTCAATTAAGTTATTGCTCAGATCTAGACTGGTGAGTGCTTGCAAATTGCCAATCTTAACGGGCCCATCAAACATACTTTTCACTCGAGAAGCCTCAAGTGATATAATACTCAAGTTCTCGACATTTTCATGCTTTTTGTGGACTTTATCTACGCCGACAGTTTCAATAGACTTTCCTCCACTGAGCTCGATCTCTTTGAATTGAGAGTTGGCAACATACTTGTCAAATATTGCCGTACTTAAAGAGACCTCTTTTTCAGGGATACGGGAAGCCTTGATAAAGGATCCAGCCCCTGGTACTTGGCAGTCAAAATACTGAATGCCATTTAGATCACCACTATTTCGACCCCGTGAGGGTTCATCCCACTCGACACCCAAGGCGGTCGTATTTGGCCAGGGTGGTATGGGACCCACAAACTTTACTGTACATCGCAAACTTACGCCATCGAAATAAGAACGCCGCTCCCACATATCGGGTTAGTAGCCCAGCCACGCTATATTCGTTCCAGCGGATAAGTGCGTTAGACTTGCAGAATGCGGGGATATTTCTATCTGTGAATATTCCTATGTATACGCTGCTGCACGTCGCCCTACACAAGAGGCTCCACCTTATGAAATATCGGCAATAGTGAGATTACCCTGTCTTACCTATTCAGGTAATGTTAGCGTGCTTCACCTCTGTAGCGGAATGTCATGACCAAGATACACAAAATAGATTACATAGACTTGCCATTCATCTGCAAGTACAGTAATAATAAGGGTGGACGGGCTTATTTCAAGAAAGACCAAGAGTCACTCATCAGCGCGTGCCTCGGTAATGGATACACACATGATTGGTAATCGTATTAAAATTAGAATACTCGAAGACATATGATTATGCATGTAAAAATAAAAATGGCTGCGTTAAACCCCGCATATGCAACTTTATGCAGCAGGGTTGTACTCATATGCGCTAGCTACGTAAGACCGTTTGATACACTACTAGCCTTGCTTGAAGTGAAAACAGAAGCAAACCAAGACGTATCCGACTACTGGTTTATTATTTAAATATACTCTATGTATTCTGTTGCTTGTTAGTGCTTCACATCGGATCAGACGGATGCCAGATGTTGCGTCATGGGCATTCATTAGAGTGGCACGCATAATTTGACTAATAATAATGTTCTTGAATATGAGCGCCGCATGCCGCAGGATGCAAGAACGGCTAAGTATAATTAGTGAGACATCGGAAATCTCGGAATAATTCCACACTGAATTGTTGAGGGCTTTCGGTCATAAAACGGGTGAGCTATTCAAAAGAGTGATTGTTCCAGTTCTTGACCACTGAGTCGACTGCCGTGGAGTATTGCAAACATCTTTTACCAATAATGAGTTCTATGTTGAGTGTGCCATTGTCTCTCATAATTGCGGCTTTACTATCAAGTGTTGCCGCGGTGTTGCCAATTACGGTTGACGGCAATAAATTCTATTCATTACAAGAAGATTGGACTAAATCACCTGAGTCGTTCACAATCCTTGGGGTAAACTATCAGCCTGGCGGAACAGCAAACTTTAACATCAATGGCCAAGCAGACGTGCTGAGCAATGCGCAGATTTGCCAACGTGATGCCTTTCTCTTTAGGCAGCTTGGCATTAACACAATCCATGTTTCAGCAGTGTCTCCCTGGATTAATCACGATCAGTGCATGACTATTCTGAACAATGCAGGAATCTATGTGATGCTTGATGTTAATCTGCCTGATAGCAGTATTAGTGCTAACAATCCCGCGGGCACTTATACACATGACTTCCTCAATAATGCTTTTGGACTTGTTGATGCTTTCAAAAATTACCCCAACTTCATCGGCTTCTTTGCTGGAGATAGCATTGTAAATAGCACTGAAACGGCTCAACAGGACCCTGCGTACGTACGTGCCGTCGTGCGAGACCTGAAGCAGTACATCAACCGCTGGGCAAACCGCACAATTCCTGTCGGTTACGGTGCTGGAAGTGATGCTACCTGGCGTTATGCTATGTATGAGTACTTGCAATGTGACGCTGCATCGGGGAACTCAACAGCTGATGCGCTGGCTCGCGCAGACTTTATTGGCTTACAGGATTTTACCTGGTGCGGTAACTCTGGTTGGAATTCGAGCGACTACGGTGATATTCTTCAGCAGTACAATAATTCGTCGGTACCTATCATTTTCACGAGCTACGGTTGCGACTCTAGCAAGCCCCGTACTTTTCATGAAGTAAATGAGGGTCTGTATGGACCTCTGGGTGATGTACTGAGCGGTGGTTTCGTATCTGAATATTCTGGTGAGTCCGATTATGGCCTCGTTACAATTGATAGCGACGAAAACGTGAGTCTGAGGCCGGATTTTGAAAACTTCAAAACTGCTTTGGCCTCCGTCACCTATACACCCGTAACCATGTCGGCGTCAGCCACAGGTACTGCGGCCATCACAGCTGCACCAACTTGCAACTCAAAGCTTCTGCCCGCTCAAGCTAGTGGCTTCAACTGGGAACTCTCGTTACCGCCTTGCCCAGCCTCTAACCTCATCCTCTCTAATGGTGGTAACTATAATGTTGGTGAAATCATGAACTTTGCATCAGATCAACTCACGTATTCGTGGACTCTCATGGATCCTAATAACAGCAGATTGACCCCATCATACACCTACGCATCTTCGTACAAAGTGAACTACCAGACTAATGTACCGGCATCCGCGAGCAAAATTGTTGAGCCTTATGGCTCGACGCTAATGTTGTCAACTTCAAAGAGCACTTCTTCGACCAGCGCTCAGAGTACTGGATCACCTTCGAGTGCATCTGCGAGCACCAGCGCTCAACATATGAAGAGTTCATCGCTTCCAACCGAGGGTGGAAGCAGAAAGACTAGCAATGATGCCACAAGTCTTATGAACCCCATTGCTTTAGTCGCGAGCACTTCTGTTGTGGCGTCTTTGTTCTTTATCTTAGTCTAGGCGTCGACAATAATTAATGATATTTATTAATTACATTACTTTAATCTCAAGAACTCCTCATTTCCAAATGTAAGGCCTATTTGTTGCACAATGTTTCTATTGAGGACTGTGCGGACTTCGTATGATCCTTGGGGGTTGCCAACACGTGGGTAATCAGCAAAACAACGTCTTAAAGTGTTCCTCCCAATACTTACGATCAATGCCTCCATATTGCGATCTACGTGGTCCGCAACTAGACAGTCTCACTGAAATATATTCTATTATAGTTTGTGTTGATCACATTGAAACGGCACATCTTCGAGACTCAATCTCGGCTGCGGAATATACAGACGTTGTCACAAGGCTACTTTCGCAATATGCTAAACTGGTCCAAGACCCCAGTGTAGAACGAGAATTAGACAACATTGATGCTTTCGCGCAGGCTTACGGCCTCACACATGCTAGAGGAATACAACGCATAAAGCTCGGCATACCGGCTACGGCGGAGGCCCTGGATGTCCGTCAAACAACTACCCCCGGCTCTGCGACGGGCACTGGGACGCGAACAAAAGACGTGGCAGTGATTACTGGCTTATTTATTACATTTTGCGACGGACTAAGACTTAAGTTACGCACTAAATTCGAGTTGCATCCTATATTGACCGAGCTGGTCACAAGTTTAAATAAAGTCACTCGGGAGAATTTCAACGGGCGCGGAAAGATTGTCGAATGGCTTATAACACTCAATCAACTCAAGCAAGGCCAACAGCTTAGCGAGGATCAAGCTCAACAATGTCTGACTGATATAGAGACTGCCTATCGAAGCTTTATGGAATATCTTGAGTGATCCTTCTCAAATTATTATTATTGGCACTGAATCAAAATTGTTCAAATAAACTTGACCTACTACTAATACTAACTATTTATTTAATCTACATCGATTTCATCACCATCATCATAACTGTCCTCTTCCATATCCTCAACGTTTTCAGGAATACCCTCATGATTTGGGTGAACTTCCAGCCCGGAGTGGCCCGCATTCTCTGTAACGTGGACAGTTTCCTTGTTCTGAATAGCACCTCGCAAAAGCAGCACAGCTAACTTGTTCAGGATCTCGGCCTGAATTAGCCTATTCAGAGGACGCGCGCCCAGATCTTTATCGTAACCGTTTTCAGCAAGCCAACGCTTGGCTCCATCACTAAGATCTAGGTGTAGTCTCCGGTTATTCTTGTTGAATCGTTTCTCAATCTCCTTAAGTCGGATTTCCACGATGCGACCAATGGCTTCGTGAGATAGTCGGTTGAACACAATCATCGCTGAGATTCGATTTAAGAATTCCGGTCGGAAGTGCGCTCGAACAGCATCGAACACAAGCTGCCGGGTAGTTGGGGGCACTTCCGTAGAACTTGTGCTCTGAATAGCTTCGGCACCAAGGTTAGATGTCATGATGATGATGCAGTTTGCTGCATTGATCTCCTTACCATTACTAGCCCTTATACGGCCATCATCCAAAATTTGCAAAAGCACTGTGAGAACCTCTGGCGCAGCCTTCTCGACCTCGTCAAAGAGGACTACAGAGTATGGGTGCCGTGCTAGCTGATTCGTGAGAATTCCACCTTGCTCGTAGCCTACATAGCCCGGGGCAGCACCGATTAGCTTTGAAGCAGACCACTTGTCACCCAACTCCGAACAGTCAATCCGGATCATTGATTTCTCATCATTGAATAGGAATCCAGCAAGCTTTTTGGCTAGTTCTGTCTTTCCTGAACCACTTAGCCCCAAAAACAAAAAGCTTGCCGGGGCATCTGGGTTAGCAAGCCCTGAACGACTTAGACGAATCGCATTCGATACGGCTTTGATCGCCTCGGGCTGACCCACAACTTCTTTAGAAAGAACGCGCTCCATATTAATGAGCTTCACATTATCTGCTTGTGTCAGCTTGCTTGTAGGAATGCCAGTCAGGCGAGCACATGTTTCAGCAACCTTTTCAGAATCCACAACATCCTCAAGAAGGGTTGCATCACGATTCTTGTTTGTTTCTTCCAGGTGCCTGATTCTCTCCTCAAGTTCAGGAATGGCGAAGTACCTTAAGTCAGCACTCATTCCAGTGTCGTATCGGCGTTCGGCATCTGCGGCCTTGTTCTGCAGCTCATGAAGTTTCTTCTTCGCATCATTAAGCTCGTCCAGGCCAGCACGCTCTGCCTTATATCGCTCACGAATCGGGTGTAGCGACTCCTCCAAATCTGCCTGTCGCTTGTGAGCTTGTTCAAGCCGCTCCTTGACACTTGAATCTGCACCCTGATCACGCTCTAGTGCGGCAATTTCTACCTCAACTAGTTGCAACTCACGCTCAAGGGAATCTAGTTCCTCGGGCTTTGAGTCTCGCTGTACTGCCACAGTCGCTGATGACTCGTCAATAAGATCGACAGCCGAGTCGGGCATCTTGCGGTAAGTAAGATAGCGGTGTGCAAGCTCGGCAGCTGCGACCAGCGCGCTGTCAAGAATACGGACACCATGATGTAGCTCGTATTTCTCCTGGAGTCCTCGCAAAATCGCTATAGTTTGTGGGACTGTTGGCTCCGGAACATCGATTTTTTGGAACCGACGTTCAAAAGCACCATCCTTTTCGATATGCATACGATACTCTTCGGCCGTAGTTGCGCCAATGCAATGCAATTCACCACGAGCAAGCATAGGCTTCAGCAAATTTGCTACGTCGCTCTTGCCATCACCCATAAGCATGTGAATCTCATCAATGAAAAGAATAATCATCTCATCGGAGTTCTTGATATCATCTAGAACGCCTTTAACACGCTCCTCGAACTGTCCATGTAGAGTAGTTCCTGCCTTAAGAGCACCTAAATCGAGTGCGAACAAGCGGCAACCTTGTAACACTGACGGGATATCATTGTCAACAATACGTTGAGCAACACCCTCGACAATAGAAGTCTTACCGACACCGGGGTCACCAATAAGGCAGGGATTCGACTTAGTTCGGCGAGCCAGCACGCGAATACAGCGTCGAATCTCCTCTTCACGGCCGATTACAGGGTCCATTTCACCCTGGCGCGCTCTCTGAGTAAGGTCCTGAGCATATTTAGCCAAATATTCGAATTGTTGCGAGGAATCGGCTTGAGCAGAGTCAATACGACGGCTACCGCGAATCTTTTGTATGGCGTTCTTCAGTGCTGTTTTATCGAAGTTGACTTCTCTCAACACTTGATCAACACTGCTGTCCCCGAGTAAAGCGAGGAAAATATGGTCTTGCGCAAGGAAGCCATCTTTCTGATCTTTCTGGATACTTTGTGCGTTCGTAAGAACTGTTTGAGTCAGTCCACTTAGTGTCGGCTCAGGAGCCGGTGACTGGCTCGGTATCCGAACAAGATGACGATTGATAGTACGCTCAAAAGATTTGAATTCGTAGCGTGCCGTTTCTACAATCGATTGTAGGAAACTGGGGCCACCATCTGGATTAGGAGACGCCATAGCACCTAGAACATGTATTGGAACCACAGCAGAGTTGCCACGCGAGCGCGCCAACTCAATCGAGTCCTTTAGAATCTGTGCAGCACGATCAGTCAATTCTGGTTGTGACATTTGTTGCATATGATTATTGTACGTTGGGCAACTTCAGCAGTTGTGCTATGCATTATATACATGAGATGTATCTTAGGGTAGGGGTAGTGCATGCTAGAATCCCTAGTAGCTAGATACGTTTAGGGGCTTCTGGAAGCACCTCGAAATTGATTGAAAATGCTGGGATTCTGGGAATAATAATTTCACAATTCTGCCAAAATCAATACCTGTCATACATCCACAAGTCTTACAGTCTTTCAATTAAGAAAATTATACGATTTTAGGTCCATTGGTGCATAATTACATTGATTTACATTTGGATTGTCATCACATGATGATGGCCCAGCATTGCCTACATGTCGTCTGTGCACCATCGTCAAGGCAATATATACGATAATAGTTACAGAAGACCATTCGCTGTGCCTCTATGATTTTAAATGTGCAAATATAATACTTCAGTTATCGCTACAGTTGTCTGTTAACATTGATGTTTGATTGAAAGTTTCGTTAGTCACTTCATTTTCCTAAGAGAGAGCATAACACTGTTCAGAGGTTTAATAGCAATAAATTTGGAAGCCGTAAACTTATGAATTCTGACATAGTAAATACTTTTAATGCCAGCTCCTCGGATATAATTCTTTAACCTGCTGATCTGAATTCTCATCCATAGGTTATTATTATGCACACAGTGCCAACTTTGTCTGCAGCGTTTTAATCACCTAACAATCACACTGCTTTTTAGACGTGAAATTTTCCACGCACTTTCATCATAATAATAATAATAATAATGGATGTGATACCATGGATGATTGACATGAATATAGAATTCTCCAAGGCTATAGAAGTCAAGCCATCTGAATATGGAGGAACAGGTGTTTTTGCGACTCGTGCAATTGCTAATGGCGATATTCTTTTGAAAATTCCCAAGTCTGCCGTTTTGTCGGCTAACACATGTGGCATCGCAAACGTGATTGCAGAACATCCCGAGGTTGAACTTCTCAATCTTGCAGTAGTAGCCTACCTTTTCGAAAAAAGCCTAGGCAAAGAGAGTCCTTGGTTCCCATTTATTGAGTTTGTAGAAAAAGCTCCAGTACCTGATGTGCCGCGACTTTGGAGCCAAAAGGAACAGGATCTTCTTACGAACACTAATTTAAGTATTTGGGATGGGCTGGATTCGAGTCAGTTACAAGAAAATTATGAGACGTGTCGCCCTTTGTTCGAGGACTACGCAACTCTGTTGAAAATGTCTCCGCCTAGCTACGATGATTTTGTTAGGGCCACTCTCATAGTTTCAAGCCGGGCGTTCGATATCGATAATTATCATGGGCTTGCAATTGCACCTGGTGCATGCTTTTTTAATCATTCGGATAACGAGACAGTGCATTTTGAATCAGATGGAATAGTTTGTCCATTATGTGGAAGTCTAAGCTGCGGTTGTATTGTTGAAAGCGATGACGAGTGGGAAAACGAACAAAGCGATGAGGATGACCAAAATGAACAGGATGATGATAGTATGAGTGAGAATCAAGAGAGCTCTGGTTCTGAGGACGACGAGTCAAAAGACGAAAAAGGTATGGATTCCCATGACAGTCCGGATGATGATGACGAGGAAGACAATGCCTGTGTCATTAAAGCACTCAAAAAGATAAAACCAGGGGAGGAAATATTTAACACATATGGAGAAGATCCAAATGGCATTCTTTTGGCACGCTATGGTTTCACAATCTGGAATAACCAACACGAGGTAATTGATCTAAGTCCTCAGATTGACCAATTTGCACAAATCTTTAAAGTCTCGAAAACGGTGAAGTCCTGGAGGACCAAGCAGGAGGCAAAGTTGGAAGAGCAAGAACAAGATGACGATGACGACGAAGAAGAGGATCCTCTTTTTGTAGGATTTATCAACTCTTCAGATGGGCCTCGACTTTCGTCTGGTTTGATAAGTTTAGCACGAAAACTCAAAATTGATAAGAATATCATTGCTCGTGAATTAGCTTTATTGCGCCTTAAGACTTATGCTTTGAAGGATACCAGTGCCGAGCTTCTTGCGCGCGCAGAAAAAGAGTCAGACTGTCGTAAGAAACATACATTCACACTTTTGGGAACAGAAAAGCTACTTCTAGAGAATGTTTTGAATTCTATCTAAAAACAATAATACTTGTTAATTATCTATTTCCACTGGAACGACCACCTTTCTTTCTCGATCTGATGATAGCCTAGAAGTGTAGGGCATCACCACCAATCACTGATCACGTTACTTTGCGCCAGTGCTATTGTTATTAGTGCCTGTGATATCAGCGTCATTGTACTGATTGGCAGGCGTGTGCTAAACGCTCATAACATTGAAATTATTATGAGTAAATCGAAAGTTCTGGTGATGAAATGGGCAGTTGGCAACTACCGATCCAAATGGGTCGAAGTCGCCGAGGCAGCTAATCATGAACTGGTTGTAATTGCCCCAAAATCCCAGGAAGAATACATGGATTATTTTGCGAATAACGATGTGACCGTGGTAGTAAATACTTGGCCCGATGCGCGCACTTTCGGTGGATATACACATGATATGATTCGCCGTATCGGTGCAAGTGGGGTGAAAGCAATTTGCCATCAAGGTGCCGGTTACGAAGTAGTTGGTGACATTGAGGTATGGAAGAGCGTAGGGACAGTTGAAATAGCGAACTGTCCTAACGCTCCTGCTCCAGTCACTGCCGATACTGCTGTATTTCTCATGCTCGGAGCAATGCGGCAATTCTATTCCTTGTCCAAGTCTCTGCGGGATGGCAACTGGGCTGGTGAACGACGCATCGGCTTAAGTCCGAAAGGCCTGACCCTTGGAATCCTGGGGATGGGTAATATTGGGCAATTGATTCGCGATCGCTGTATTTATCTTGGTTTTGAAAAAATGCAATACTATCAGCGACATCGTCTCTCCGATCCCAATGAGGAAAAGGGTGCCCACTTCGTAAGTGATCTTGACGAGTTCTTGAGCTCGACGGATGTTCTGATTGTTGTGATTCCGTTAAATGCAAATACGAAGCACCTTCTTAGTCGTGATCGTTTATTACACAAATGTAAAGATCGTGTGGTTATCGTCAATATTGCGCGTGGCCCAATAATTGATGAAGATGGACTTGTGGAGGCCCTTGAAAAAGGCAAAGTGTTTTCTGCTGGACTTGATGTCTTCGAGCATGAACCCAAAGTCCACCCTGGCCTAATTAAAAATGACCGAGTATTCCTTACTCCTCATTCTGGCACGAATGCCGAACAGACTCGAGATGATTTCGAACTCGAGTTGCTCGACAATGTGCAATCCGTTCTGGAAACTGGACACGTGAAATCGCTCGTCCCAGAGCTGCGCTAAATTATACTTTTTATAGACTTAGAGATATCAGAAATATTATTCTGTTGCAAAGCGAATAGTCCTACTATTCAAGCTATCCAATCCACTGACATTGATTACAGCAGTTTAGGGTATAGATTTCCTTTCCCTGATGGCCCATTTGCGTTTGTGCTATTTATTAACTTGTTTTAAACGTTGATTGTTACTCAGGTCTAGCCTTGCAGCTTGATTCGCCCCGAAAGAAAATGCCGTTGAAAGTAACAACTCAACTGCGCAGAAAGGCTGCTAATTGTAGTGTCGAGGGGGGCACATATGCGCGCTGTGTTGTAATGCAAGCCGAGTCTATTGCGCCAAATGCGTGCGCTTCCGAGTTCCGAAAGTTCTCTCAGTGTCTTCTTGGCTCTTCTTCATCCAAGTAAAACTAAGATATCAAAATCAAAATCAAAATCAAGCAAAAAGAAAACAGCACATAAAGTCGCGCCTTTAGAATAATTCAAAAAAAAAAAACCATACTTTACTTAACTATTCATAAACATTTTGATTCTCATCTATTTGTCGACATTAACGTTGCCTGAGAACCAAGGAACAACCCATGAAAGTGGGGGTTTGGCATATACACCACCAGTAATGGTGACGTCCTTTGCACCTATTGCTGTTTTTGGCTGTGATGTGGTTGGGCCAAAGTCAACAAATTTGATACCCTCCTTCAGCGCAATTGCAATTGTCTCCTGCATCATGACGAAATATGCATTGTACTTGCGTGCCATTTCGTGCTCGAGACCCTGCAAGTCACTCGTAATTGTTTCCCCAAGCTTAAACAAAACCGCTGAGGCAATAATATGGCCGTCTACCTTCAAGAATAGTAACTGACGATAGCCCTTCTCATTACAAGACTGGCCCAGCTTCTCGAGGAATTCAGCAGTCGGGTTTACTAAAACCGAGGTATTACCGTCGGCCGTGCGTTTACTCGCAATGTTCCACCATAGTTCGATTGCCTTGTCACAATTCTCATCTGAGAAATCACTGGTCAAAATAACTTCACCATTTGCTTTCTGGAAGTTCTTAGCTTGATCGCGATACTTAATCTTCTTCAAGTACTCATGTAAAGACGCACCTTGATGAGGCCGCAGGTCCACAACATGCGAAGGGGGTAATGGAACTGCAGCCCATCCCGAAGGGCGAATAGCTTGTTCCATACCACGGTGGGCCACGGTAGGATTCAATATCATAGTACATTGCTTCGAGCGCGGGAGAGCCTTGTTATAATCGGCAATTGAACGGCATACAGCAGCAGCTCGTGCATTAGGCTTGGTTGTGGGTGATGTAAACAGCATTGCCTGTCGGAAAGGCCAGTGTGTTGCCAGAAGACCCATGCGAATACACGTGAGTTTGAAGGGAGAACGCGAGCCTATAAGTTGCACGCCCAATCGACCTAGCCAAGTGTTAGACACCGAAGATAGCAGGTCATAGTCCTCAATGCAAGTTAGCAGTACCAGCGCTTCCGTTGCAATCAGATCATTCCTGAACTGTATATCCTTCTTTATTTCTTCAGGTGATAGCTGCAGTTGTTGGTGAACAGCGCTTTCAGGGGTACTCTGGTTTCCCTTCTTAGTGGCCTTCTTAGCAGCCTTTCGCTCAGCTTTCTTTGCAGCATTTTTTGACAATTTTGTAGCACCATTCCTCATGTCATCTGCATTCTTGTTGATGAACGACGCCTTGCGGTCCGGCAGCAATGACGCCTCATCATCCTCGAACACTGAGTTATTATCGAGTTTATCCCAGGCCCTAATGCTTTCATACGCCCTCGCACCCGCATCATATACGCGAAGAACACGGCATTTCATATTGGCCATCGGGCTTTCCTGATACGCCCTCAGAAGTGATACTGCTTCATGACCACCAGCTGAGTCGGGATTCAGACCCTTCTTATTGTATACGTCAATGAGTCGGGCCCATACCTCAAGTTGTTGCGGGGTCAGCTTTGAAAGGTCGTATTCCTCAACTTTCAAATTTGTCTTGGGGCGCTCACGCACTTTGAGCATTGCGACAATGCCAATGGCACTTAAAGCCATGCCAGCAAAGGCGATGAGTGGATCAGCAATCATTATATCACGCAGCAGTGTGTTGTAGCCTATAAACCGCTTCAGATTGACACAGGACATAATGAAGTATACAATGCAAATGATGCCGGTAACAATAGTGGCCACAATGTGGATGAGCGAGATGGTCGAACCCAAATCAGACAACCGGTTGAACGCATCAAGAGAAAGGCCTGCAGTAAGGCCCACTCCACTGGACATTGCGATGATGACGCCAAAGTAGGGAAACGCCCTAGCGTGGTTCATGATCTCCTGTAAGCTGTCTAAGTCGAAAGTCACATTCTGATCTTGCATTGCTTCCACAACTCTTCCATATTGGTTAGCCCAGATGCAAAGAATGCTTACAAGTAAAGTAAGCGCGGAGGCCATAATACTGATGGCTTGGGCAACCATGGCAAATGGCATGCTTTCGTAGATCATATCTAACATGAGGAAAATTACGCTGAATGCGCAATCCGCAGCCTCAAATCCAATGACGACGGCTGCCAAAACTGAGTACGTCCGAAGTGTAAGAATTTGAGACGAGGTACTGGCCAAAAACACGATAGAGGTCACCATGACGAAGGTTGAGCCTATCATGTTAAAGCCAACAAAGACACGACCCCAGAAGCCAAGCCGTCTCTTCTCGATCATGAGCCGATCGCTCTTAGCACTCCATGGCCTCAACTGGTTCTCTTTATCCTCGCTCTTGCCATTGGTGAAGGACCTATCGTCGCCACTAATGCTCAACCACATCTTTGTTGTAAAAAATCGTCTCATAATAATAATAAGAAGCGTCAATCCCAATAACAAAATGTTTATGCTGTAAAACACAATCCATGCTGCCTTTGGTGGTGCTTCATCGTCGTTTAAACAGCTAAAAACGACAAGGTCAGTAACCTTCAAACCCATCTGGATCAGACCGCTGCACAGCGTGAACCAAAATAGCATTGTGTGGCGATTGACGGGCTCTTTGAGCCACATCTTCAATTGCTGTAATCGCGGTGGGGCGTTCGAGTTTGTTCCGTTGATATAGTCGCTTGAGATGGCGGAGCTAGCAAACGACGAGCGCCGCCCCGACTCCAGGAGCTTGTCCCCAGCTGCTCCATTGATAGACATTTGTCTTAGCGCTGGAACCGTAGTAACTCACTCAGCTAGACGCTGCGGCCGTGTTCAGTATGGGGTAAATGGTGGTTCGAGTTGGAGTGTGTGACAGAAGAGAGATTAACAGCCGCGTCGGTAGTGCATACAAAATTAATGGGATTAGCGTTATGAAGCGCCGATGGGCATTCTGATGACTAACATGAGCATCTGATGTGCTGACTGCCTAACGGCATCAGCAAGACGAATTTGGTCTTGAACTTCATTTACGTATTTTGCCTAACCCCAGATGCACCAGCAGTTAATTTTGAAGTACCATAAAAAATTCCAACGTTATCAGTAGTATGCGGGTTAAAGCCTCCGGACGGGTCGTTGGCCTCTTTCTAGCCTAGCGTCACTTAACTGTCTAGGGCTCGTGTGCTTAGGGTTCTGCACTCGGTTCCAATTTTAGGGTGGTGGTCCAAGGATTGTCATAGTAAATCTAAATACGAGCAAACGATTCATCAGATGTCGCGCACCTGATGCCCGAATTTTAACGCTATAAACTCAAGCAATTGGGCCTCCAGTCTTGTTTAAAGGATCTAGTGTTGAGCAACTTGTTTCTATCCAATTTCTGCTCTTCGCGTCTCAGCCTCGATCGCCCTATATGATGACGTAGAGTAACTGCGCGGCGTGAAACGGCGTTTTCGTACCGACATAAACTTTGGCACGTGCATGTACCCGAGCTTCCCGATGTTAAAAGTTATCACATGTTCATACTGTTCTGACACACCAGCATGTAAACATCACCTAATTAAATAAAAAAAAAAAGATTGAAATTGAAATTATGAAACGGGTAGTCCGTAGTCTCCGTGAGGTTTAACCCTAATCCTGATTTACGTTCCTTTCTAGCGTTGTACATGGAGGCCGTGTCGCGTGAAGCAGACGCGTCGCTGGACAGTCGTAAGAGAATCAATGGTTATCAAAATAATTTAAAAAATACTGCTCAGTTGCTTGCAGATTGTGTTGCTGCCATAGAGAGTAGTTTCCGTGAGCAAAGCCTACCGAACGAGGCTAAAGTGGCTTTATTGGATCTGGAAAATGCGATTGACTCCACTCTTCTCAATGTAAACTCTGATTTTGCCACTTCGGTTGAAGCATTGTGGAAGGTATCATCCTCAGGACGTGCTGCACAACTTGCCGAGCATGAATGCCAGGCTCGTGAGATAGCTGCTAGCGAAGCAGGAAACGACCTCGAAACAATCATGAAAATATACGAGACCCCACTCGCTGCTCCTGCTGATACCGATGAAGCAAACGTGAATCCAGGGTCCCTCGAGTCGTCCGTCAAATTGGACCAATATAAAGACTTCTGCCGCATTGTTTTCGGTGTTCGTGATGCTGGCGCCAAAGCACCAACAAATAAGGAGGCTATGTCGATCATTCAAATGGCCTTAAAAGAACGGCAGCTTCTAGCGCAAGAAGAAGAGGATGGATTGGAAGTCGGTGAGTCTGTCATTAAACCAGTTTGTCTGATTTCATCTAAGTTGTTAGAGGAGCCGGTCAAGGCATCCTGTGGCCACTACTTTTCACAGGCATATATTATAGAGGTGATTCGTAGAAATGGTGGAGAGATGACGTGTCCGTCTCGAGGTTGTCACAACTTGATCTCAGAAAAGCAGCTTGTGCGTGACAGAATGATGGATCTCAGAGTATTGCAATATCTTCGCAGAGAAGATAGAGCAAAACAGTTAGAGTCGGAGACTGTCGGCCGTGTATCATAAACTTCCTCATTATAGTACATACATTGTTTTTATTTTTGGCATTTACACTAGCATCAGATTTTTATTTTGAACAACGTTGAGAAACATCTAACGAAATGGCAAATCAGATAGTTTAATTGATAATAATAACAATAATCTTTCAGTTAACGAGTTAGGAATACACGATGGATTCCAAATCCAAAAAAAAATTGCTGGCACCAAGAATTGAACTTGGGTCGTCACGGCCACAACGTGATATTCTACCACTAAACTATACCAGCTGGCTTTTTCTTACTCACCAGAACTAATAGCTAAGTAGCCTTTAAATGTGGCTAGCAATATTAGTGATGCTACTTTAATCATATTTAAAACTCGGTTCTGTAGTTGAAACATATGAAACATCGAGACTTTTGATTAAATTATGAATGAAACTGTAACAGAATTTAATTTATTGATGCGGGGAACCGGGCACTTCTCACTACAAGTAAAACTCTTAATTTATGAACAGTTGGATAAAATGCGTAGCTTGATAAATTTAAACGGGAGCCGGGTAAATCCCATTAATAGTTACTTTAGTTTGTAAATTTCGCCTTTTCGTGGGGAATTGAAACATTCACAGAGGGCCTTTTACTTGTATTGAGCAGAGAAGTGATTTCACTTGGTTTTTCTCGGTGACACATGCTTGTCTTCATCATCTGGTGGCGCGAATCAACGAGCCCATTTTGGGGCGTATTCAGACCCTGTCTACCACGTTGCGAATGACCAAACATAGTTTTGTGGCCTCGAACGTGTGTCTGTGTATGTTTTGGTCTCCGATGGTCCAGACCTATAACTTATTTGCCTTCCAGCACCGGCCCTTAATAGGCTTTGGAAGGTCACATGCGCATAGGCCCACAAGTGTCTCGAACCTGGTATACAAACCACAGTTGATGTGCCAAGCGTCACAAGCACCAATTTTTGAAGCAATCATCTATCTGAAATATAATGAATATCCTCAATCTATAGCTTCTGATATTTCACTGTAGTAATTCGTCTGTGTACAATGATGATAAAGGTCGGTTTTCGGCAGTCGGCATAGGTAGCTAGATATCCAGATTAGATTGTTGCCCTAAAACACTGATGTAAAGCAGGAATAAGTCGGTAAGAAAAGCAGCAAACTTGCAAACTACGGTCTTCTGGTAATGTGAACTCTATTACCTGTGCCAGTGTAAAAACTTCATGGGCTTTTGTGTTCATTGTTTGTTTAAAGAGTACGTTGGCTCAGAATAGTGATCTGGGCACTTTGTGGATTGTCTAGACAACCTTAGAAAAGAGGCTAAGCTTATTTGTAAAAAGAATGCATAGTGTCGAGGTATATCAATGTGGCTGAACTGGCAACAATATATATTATATCTCTTCTGTAGCGTACTCATAGGAAATCCATGTTGTCTTCTGAGCGGTCACGGAAGCAGATGCTGACCCAACAACAGCGAAACAATAGACGACGTCGTGCAAACCCAAGGCAGTTGGCATTTTTACGCAAAAAGTTTATTGAGGATCCCAAGCCAGACCAAACTGCTCGCGAGAAGATAGGTCAAGCAATTGATATGACCCCGAGAAGTGTGCAGATTTGGTTCCAAAATAACCGTGCGAAAACCAAAGATCAGGAGAGAAAGTTTTCCATGCACGGGAAGCTGTTTGCGATGACAACAAAAGCTTGTTCCGAGAACGTCTCCTGCGTTCAAGCTGGTGGAGGTGACCAAGCATGTGCAACTTATGACCCGCATGGTTATATCGAATCTCCACTAGGACCCTATCGAATTTTTACGCCGCCACCAGGTCGATCGCGATTTTCAGATGGTTGTACCTCAGAATGGTGGGAAAACAACTTTTCGCATCCCTCTTTGCATTTTGAACTGACCGAGTCGCAACGAGATCGGCGGTTCGTGAAAGATCCCCCGCGTCGTTTTACAAGGCCGCGGGCTCAATCGGCATTAGATGTTGGCTATTCGAGGGCCACAGATCCAGTTCCTCAACAAGGCATGTTTTCCTTTCTGCCAAACTACCAAGCTTCCAATGGCCAAACCTCTTTCACAGATGATTTTGACACTAGTTTCGAAACCGACTCTCCCATATCTGCTGTAGTTTCATCAACATCAGAGAGCTGTGATCTTCCTAACACGTTCACACTTTCATTGCCTGATTTAAACAATGACATCGCTGGTCTGAACTATAGCATAGATTGCGATGCTAGCAATAGTCCTGACTCGTTTGGTCCAGACTTATCTAGTACTTCGCCAAAAAATGGTCTTACTGGTACACCAAGTCGAGGTCATACGATATTGCCTGAACATGATAACTCGACACGAAACGAGAATGAGAACGAAAACGAAAACGAGAATCAGCTGGACACTTTAGTGAATGCGCTGGATTTGAGAAAAGCTGGCGACTCACTTAATTCAGTAGCAGACTTTATTAAGGTTCCGTGTTCACTGGCACGGATCGGGCAATACTTGACTGACGAAACCGACCACGAATTCATTGCTCTATATAGTCCCTCCCAGCAAATACTCCAGATGGTGATCAGCGATATCAGAAATAGAGAAGTAACTATCATGGAGAAAGATGTTCTCCACTTCCCTTCATCTCCTGCTCTTCAATTTTCTTCCTTCGGCTATTCGCAAATAGACGTCGAGGTTTTCGGCACACCGCGAATCAGAACTGAAGACTTTAATGGCCAGCAGCAGAAAGCTAGAGATCCTACAGATGGCGAGATTTTCAGTGTTCAACAATGCCGATTCTTCGGTGACTTCAGTGATCAGTTGGAAATGATGCGCGCCTTGGAGACGCCAGATCTTGAGTTATCGAGTAATTGGTTAACAGATAGTGCTGATCTGATTGAGTCAAGCGATGTTAGCAGAACGTTATCGGCTGATTGCAACTTACTCTTCAATGACAAGCCGAGCCATACGTCAAAAGCTAGAAACCCTTTCACCGCAAACCACGCTATCCAAGCTAGTTATTATTATATATAGTGAATATTATTGATTTTCTCTGAGATTTTATCCCTATCAGCCATATGGCCTGCAGATAACATGCGTACAGATTAAGTATGCCAATGGTATTATCTGGGCTAGGGCTTTAACGAGGCCCTCGTGAGTCATGCGCGTGACCTCACGTCAATAGGGTATATCTAGTTTCTCAGCGGTCTACATTTCATTCGCTCTACCTTAATCTGGCAGACTAAAGGCGTTTTTGGTCAAGTCAAAATGGCAACCAGCGTCGAACTATTCATTCCCGAGAAGCTGGACACGTTGCAACTGAGTGCTGCAGTCAAGGCTTCAGTTGCGGCGGGTCTTCATGCTGAGAAGAAAGTGAAAATTGGTATCTCGAGCGTAGTAGATCGTGTCACGCTTTTAGTAAATAGCCCCAGCTCCACTAGCGACCAGCATATCTCTGCTAAGATTGTTGAGCCTAATGCTATCGTTCGTTTCATTGCGGGTGATACTTTGACTGACTCGAAGCTCATAAACTTTGAGCAGATAGCACTTTTCCCGGTTGTTTCCAGAGCTGAAAAGCTTGAAGCTAAGCTGGCTTCACAACTGGTTCCCCTTTTGCCCAAGGTAGAGACTTCTCTGGAGTCTATTATTTTGTTTGGTGATCTTCATGCGTTAGTTATGGCCCGTGGACGGCTTGCACTAGCTTCTGAAGCTGAAGTGGTGATGTGGCACCAGAAACTCGTGAGCCACCCGCGGGTTAAGACGGCTATGGTTGAGGCCTTAAAGGCAGAATACGTTAAGCCTGCACGGGAAAGTGCTAAAAGTGCGTCAAAAAACCAACAAGTAAAGCCCGCTAGCACTGCCTCTGCTTCGTCTACTAAAGTACCTTCACCCGCAGTCGAGATCCCTACGCCGACAGGTCCAACTGTCGATAAGAGGGTTGAGTATATTGTGCCCCAGCACCCTATTCTTCCGAAGGAGGGGAAGAAGAACGTTCTTATTACATCTGCGTTGCCGTATGTGAACAATGTGCCCCATCTTGGAAACATTGTCGGCTCCGTTTTGAGTGCGGACTTCTATGCACGCTACTGCAAAGTAAGGGGCTATAATACTCTGTTTATTTGTGGAACTGATGAGTATGGTACTGCCACAGAGACAAAGGCAATTGAAGAAAACGTAACGCCACAGCAGCTGTGTACACATTACCATACCATCCACAAGGAGGTCTATGATTGGTTTCAGATTGGCTTCGACCATTTCGGTCGCACTTCCACTGAAAAGCAGACAACAATTGCTCAAGACATTTTCATGAAGCTTCATAACAATGACTATCTTGAGGAGCAGCCCATGGAGCAGCTCTACTGTGAGGAGCACAAGGGATATTTAGCAGACCGCTTTGTTGAGGGAGCTTGTCCAAAATGTGGATACGAAGATGCCCGCGGTGACCAGTGCGATAAATGCGGCCAACTGCTAGATCCGTTCGAGCTCATTAATCCTCGTTGCAAACTTGACAATAGTACCCCTGTGCGTCGTCAAACCAAGCATATCTTTTTGCGCTTGGATAAACTTCAGCCTCGTCTCGAGCAATGGCTTGATACCACTATCAGTGCATGGCCGAAGAACGCACAAACTATCACTCAGAACTGGCTACGTGAAGGTCTGAAGCCCAGGGCCATCACGCGTGATCTCAAATGGGGCACACCACTGCCGATTGAAGGATACGAGGACAAGGTACTCTACGTGTGGTTTGATGCGCCGATAGGTTACCCATCGATCACAGCAAACTATACTGATGAGTGGAAGCAGTGGTGGCTTCCTGAAGACAAGAAAGCCCAAAACATGACGCTATATCAATTCATGGGCAAGGACAATGCGCCTTTCCATGCCGTTATTTTCCCATCTTGTGAGATCGGCACAAACCAGCCGTGGAATCTTGTCGATCATTTAAGTACAACTGAGTACCTGCAATACGAGGGTGGCAAGTTCTCCAAGTCGCGAAATATTGGCGTTTTCGGTAATAACGCTAAAGAGGCAGGGGTTTCTCCTTCGGTGTGGCGCTACTATCTTGCCTCCGTTAGGCCTGAGACATCAGACACGCAGTTCTCGTGGGCTAGCTTTGTGAGCCGCAATAATACGGAGTTGCTCGCAAATCTCGGTAACTTTGTTAATCGTGTTGTCAAATACACAATTGCAAAATATGGTGGAGGTGTGCCTCGTTTCGAGCAGCTTCCGGCAAGTTCGCCAGAGTTGGTCGACTTAAACGACCGTTTGCAGCAGTATATTTCGGCTATGGATGCTTGTAATTTACGTGACGGTATCAGCATTGCCATGCGATTCTCTGCCAGGGGCAACCAATATCTTCAGGAATCAAAACTGGACAACACTTTGTTTGCTGAGGAGCCTGAGAAGTGCGCCCAGGTCATTGGTACAGCATTAAACGTGATTTATGTTTTGAGTGCCCTCATCTCGCCTTTCATGCCAGAGACGGCAGAGAAAATTGTTGAGCAATTAAATGCCCCGTTGCGAACTATTCCGGACAGTGTTGACTTTGCCATTAGTCCCGGTCATCGGATTGGCAAAGCGCAATACTTGTTCTCACGCATTGATGACAAGAATATTGACGAGTGGAAGGCTGCTTTCGGTGGTGGCAGTGGTTCTGGAGCCGTGCAGGATGCTCTCTCTCAGGAAAAGGAAGCCAAGAAGGCACAGAAGCTACAAAAGAAACAGCAGATGAAACAACAGGCAGCAGAGCAGTAAACGTAAAGTTCTCGTACTAGTAGTTAAAAAGCATTTTTTTTTTTCAAGAAGTTCATAATTAAGAATATTTTCTAATGATTAGTGCTTGAGTTACGCTAATAAGGTTCGTCGTCACTAGAGTCAGGCTCGTATCCCACCGGGGCCAGCCCAGGCGTGAGTCCCTTCCAATTGGGAGGCAGCTCGCTATCACTTTCTTCATCATCATAGTCTTTCTGTAGTTGCTGCTTTGCATATGTGACACTCTCTACCAGCTCGTTAGCTATAGTGTTCTGGAGGCGTTCGATTTCGGCTTGCTGCTCTGCAGTTAGAGCCCTAAGCTGATTCAACCGCTCAATACTTTGATTTCTTATCTCTTCATTCTGTGAATCACGGACCGAATTTGCTCGCTGTTGTTTAATTTCCTCTCGTCTTCGCTGGCGCGTCTTCTTCTCAGCTTTGGATATTTTTTGGCGTTTCAATGGCTTATCGGCACTGCCTTTAGAAGAATTTAAGGTCCGATCCAAAAGTCTCCTCAACGCGGTGGGTTTTTGGCTCATTGAACGATGGAAATGTCACAGCTGAATTCTACCATGCTTACACGAATGAACTTATTTATTTTTTTGTTCATCAGCCATGTAAGTCACGTGTACACTTTTACTTGACAATGTTTCGTGAGAATCAACGCAAGGGTTGGGCTGTGTGCTACGTTGAGAAGGCTGCAGCTCGAGAGCTAGTACTGAAACACTTGCAGCTGATCTGCAGAACAGACCTGTTCCGATATAGAATCTAGCCCTTGTCGTATACAAACAAACAAACAAAAAAATAGTAAACATAATTAGCTACCGAGACAGAAACTTTTACTTGAATGATGTGGGAAAAAATTCATTATAATTATGCTGCAGTGGCGTCCGTGAAGGAGTCGGCTCGCGTTGATCTCAAAGCCTGAGTAGCGAAGAACCGTACATCACTGTCGTTATCTTCGGTCTGTTTCTCGAGTACAGGCAGGATTTCATTTGCCACAAGCTCTGGCTTTTCGGCGTTGATCTTGTTCGCTACAATGGCGAACGTAGTTGCACAATTGAAACGTACATTTGGCACAGGGTCCTCACTTAGCTCTATGATGAATGGCAAAATGCTGTTGACCAGGGTTCCGGTCGTGAGCTGAGAGGCAATTGTCTTCACAGCAAGGAGAGCCGTAAGTCGATACAAGTAGTTAGCATTCTGGTTCAAACCAACGAGCTTGGGAACAATTTCCTGCTCAAGCCACTCAATACTAAAGACGTCAGCGAGTTTTAACAAATTGTGAGCCGCCGCATCCCGAATGGCCCAGACAGGGTCCCAGAGCCAATTGAGTACGAGGGGCACAAGCTCCTTGTTGAAAAAGTCGACACCAAGCTGCTCCGCCAACAAGGGGCTATATTCAATGACGGCAAGGAGAACACGCCATTGCTTATCTTTCGCCAGATCGGCGATAGCGGGCAGTAACGACTCGCTGAGGCGGTCGATACCAATGATTTCATTGATAATCTGCAGGTTCGAGATGATCTGCAAGCGTACTTCGGAATGCTCGTCACGAAGCATCTGCAGGAACAAAGGCAATAAGTAGTCGGTTGTTCTGTCCTTGCCGAGCTTAGGAGACAAGTACGAAACTTTGCTAGCTAGAGCGACACGCACATGCTCATTGGGGTCATTGGTGAGATTTTCAAGACAAGGCACGACATGGGTAAGGATCTCGTCGGCAGTGAGCATTTCCTCTGAGAACCCGACAACTTGTTTGGAGATTGCCGCGCGCACCTCACCCTCTGGATCGTTCGTAAACGCTACAAACAGCTCGAGCAGTTTTGCATAGCTCCTCTTGGCTTCTTCCGGATTTAATGCAAAGCTGTGGGCAAGCTGGGAAAACCGGTCAGCCGCCTGGTACCTTACACGCCATGACTTGTCCTCCAAGAGCTGGAAAATATAATGCGACAGCATAGGAACAAGCTTTGTCGGCTGAACCTCGCCAAGAGCAATCGCTACGTCGACACTCAAAAGTTTAACAGAGTCCTGCTCGTCATGTACAAGCGCTATCAGCATTGCCATAAACGCGTCAACATTAATATCTTGAGGCGGAATCGCTGAAATTACCTTAGGCAAATTCGTGCCTGCTGCACGGCGCACCATGGGAGCATCATCGCGCACAAGATTGTCATATATGGACACAAGGCCCTCAATAGATGCTTTTTCGGCCGCTCCACTTCCATAAAGAGCACTCAGAGTCGCCGGAAAGATGCCGGCAGTGGCAATACGGCTGCTGAACCAGTCAGAAGATGCAAGATATTGCAAAAGAGGAAGGAACTTAGAAACAATGTCATCCGCGGGCATTTGGGGTGCAACGTTGGACAATGAAGCGACAGCAGCCTCACGCACAGTAGGCTCCTCGCAGGTCACCAGATCCGATAAAGGCTTGAGTAACAGGTATGCGTAAGGAGAGCCTCCGACAAGCGGAACAAACTCACCTAGTTGGTCGGCCAGAGATGTCAAAATCTCGTCCTCATCTTCCTGGGCTACGTCCGTTAAGAACTCTAGCAGTTCCCCTCGCGTGCGCTCCTCGCCGAGCGCCGTTGCGATCGTTTTTAGTCGGCCCATCGCCGCCACACGCGTTGCTGCGTTCTCATGCTTCAAGTCATCTATGAGAACAGCAAGAGGAAAGATCTCCTGATCGGACATCGTTACGACTTGCAAAGTAAGAGGTGAGGTTGGATACAAGTCGCCTATCGAGTTGTTATGAGCAGCAGACTTCCCACTGCTTCGCACTGGGGGGGGGTTTGGTCAGCTGAGGAGGATGTTGTGTCATTGGCAGTATAGTGGAGACAGGCACGGTGCACACTCGGTAATAGTCAACACAAAATAAATTAGCACAACTTTCAGTAAAATAAACAAGTGGGTAGGCCACAACAAATGGCCAGCGACCGGTTTAATAAAACAAAGGCTGACATTCTCGCTGATCTAGGTGTTGTTGATTACTCTCCTAAAGGCTCCGTAGATAAAGAGATTGTGCCATTGATAAACATAATAAATGCCCATCCCGATCTGGTCACCACTTCTTCATGTGCTGGTCGAGTAAGCGTATTTATTGAAGGTGATAAACGGCATGTAAATGCCAAAATGAAGGTTGGTGGGAAAGGTGTCGGTGGACACTGGTTATTTTTCACACATGATCCTAAGGAGCTTGATCCTTCCTGGCGCAATGGTCTAGATATCTATCAACATTGCGATGTTGTTGACCCCGATGCACCAAGACGATATGTTCTATACAAATTTGAGCCGTTTATTCTCCATGTGAAGTGCCGGAATCACGAGATTGCTCGTAAACTTTTCTCGTTGGCTTTATTCTGCGGGTTCCGCGAATCTGGGATCGGATCAAATGACAATGTAGCAATCCGTATCTCCATGCGCATTGATGCACCGATAGGCTTTCTTGAGGGTGACCGCATTCACAAGCTCGCACCGCCGGATTATTTGCAAGAGTTAGACAACATGTCATATGAGCTGTTCGCCAAAAATAAACGCCGCATAGACCAGCTCACGGAACATATAGCCAGTTTTACGTATTCCCCAAGTCCACAGTCTACCTGGGAAGATGCTGAAAGTCGCAAGCAGCGCCTGCGCAGACAGGGTCTGCAACGCCAAAAAGAATTGCATGCAGACACCAAGTTAGCGTCCAAAAAAAAGAATTCAGATATGCAGGATCCCATAGATGGCCTCGAGCAATTATTTTAAATATTAATTAATTAATTAATTTCGATATAAATGCCGGATCGTAGAGAAAAAGAAGGTTCACATCAGGCCCCACATCTGATTTCACATCTTAGATCAGCTACTCTCTCTGCATACTAATAAATAATACCGAGCCTACTTGCCTAGCCAAGCATTGGGAAACCAAAAACCATGGTAATGTCCTCTCTTTTTAGGCGTACGGACCGCCGTGCAAATCTCAAAATGTTCTTGCTTGCTGGCTTGGTGAGTTCGGAGCTCATGTGGATTATTCGTACTGACAATAAGCGCACTGATTTGGACCGTCAATCGGCAGCTCAGATCACAATCACGCGAAATATCATTGAGCGCCTAAAAAAAGGTGAAAAGGTAGATGTAGAAAAGGAGTTGCTAAGTGGCGCAAACACCGCAACCCCTGGCGATGATGGGCAGCAATCGGTAAGCGCTATCTTGCAGAACCTAGAGGCTGTAGATTCCCAATGGTCCCATGCCGGTAGCACAGTTTTAAAGTCACCACCTACCAATGAATCCCCACCTTCGACCAGCGACAACAAAGGTAAGGGGGCGGGCTTCTTATAAATATTCACAGGTTCAGTCTATATGACACAAGATGTATATGTATATATGGATAATTGTTGCAAGTATCACTTTTATAGCTTCTTTTCAAAACGCGAGTCCAGGCACACCAGCGATGGAAGACCGGAGTGTGCGTAAAGCCGCACTTATTATGTCTGAATCACTATACATCTGAAGCTGTGAGACAAAGTTGCGAAGCATGTTATAGTAGTATTCAGCATCGGACTCGTTGTCGCTTGTCGTGTACATTAGAGCTGCAAACAAGCCAATGACTGCGAACTGGTATGCAGATGCAAAGTACCAGAACTGCTGTAAGTGCTGTGGACGCAGAGATGCTATTAAATTTGCCGCGACATCCAGCCGATCGCGGGCTGAAGACTTTACAATCTGCAGAAGCTCTGGATTTTTTGCAGCAGGCGGTACTGATTGTGCCGTAACAGCCCGAATAATAAATCGGTGTAGCGACACTTCAGCAGCGATATAAGCGAGCCGTAGCGAATAATTTCCCGTGGGGTTTTCTCCTTCAATATTCGCTAGTGCTGTCGGCAGTCCATTGTACCATTGTCGTAATCTTATCTGGATGGGTTTGATTAGCTCAAGGATCCCCTCAACAGACTTTTCGTCGAACTGCACCTCCGAGGTTGGCGCAGGAGACCGCTGTGGCTTAGGACTATTTGTTTGACTGCTGTTGCTGCCGGTATCGCCAAAACTACTATCCATAGCGGGCGAGTCAGCATCTATAGATGTAGTCTTTGTGCCGGCATGACCTACATGGTCTGGTACCCAGCGATTAGTATTTGCATTGTTAGAAGTCGCTTGTTCTATTGATGTCGGACTTGAATACATTAACAGAAGACTTGAAGACAGCAGGTTGTGGATATCGTGGACGATTAAGCTGAGCTTATTGATCTGGATGAACAAAGCACCACCTTGCGATGGCTCATACGTGCCAGAGTCAAAGTTATCTGCATTTAGAGGTGACAAGAACCATGACGAATCCTGCGTAAGGGGTGGAATGGACTCGAACAACGAAATCCATGTACTCTGGGAGTATGTGGCCCAGCTGAGACGAAGTCTAAGATTGATCTCCCACTTTGGTAGTTTCCAGTGCAGGCAATTTCTATTCAAAGCAAGTCGGTAAGCGGTAGTATTGATTACCGAGCAGATGCTGAGGTGTCGTGTTTCAGCAAACGAGCACTGTAACAGCAAGAGTCCAGCCTGGATCAGTGACAGTGAGGCGCCACCGCTTGATTTGAAAAAGTTGGCGATTACCAGGTCGTAAAGTGCAGGCATTACATGGTGAGGACGAGCTACGGTGGCAAGCTCCGGGCTGTGATACCACCAGCGCATGCCTTGTAAATACACTGCACCCAACAGAGCCGGCATGAGTTCGCGGTAAGTGCGCAGATACTTCTCAATAAATATTTTTTCGTGGAGAACAGGATACTCAGGATGGATGAACATAAAGAAACTATTCACGAGAGCACGGCCGTAGGGGTAAACAGTTCTTTCGATTTCATCACAGTCACGTATCCAATCACTATGGCCGCCTTCATTACGGACCATGAACCAACTGTCATTGCCAACTTTGCGGAGCGACAGGTTTGCCGAAATGCGAGCCTGGCCCGATTTGTCCAGCACAACGCTCTCTAGCACACGTTGGTCCCAGAGACCATGCTGGCCTACGGAAAACGAAGATCGCGGATGTTGCAATGAAAGAGACTTTTTGAGCAAGGATCGGCCTGGAAGTTGCGAATAGTCCTCAATCGGGCCAGCGCTTTGGATGGCAGTCGAGTTTGTTGTAGCATGCTTGGCTGCTGTGCGTTGCGAAATAGGAAGCAGGCGGCCTCCGGATACATTGCCTGCTGTGCCTCCTGATACACCAGTAACTGCTGTACCCGCTTGTGCACCTTGTCTTTTAGAAAATGTACAGTCCACGTCCTCCATTTGACAGCGGAAGCATTTGGAGTCGTTGCCCTTCAGGTAGTAACAGGCAGTTTTGCGTCTGCGACACTCGTCGCAGGCCCTAGCCTTGATGTCGGTAGTTTTTTGAATTTCTACAGGCCGCTGTTGCTGTGCATATTGTTGCGGCTGGTTCTGATTCTGGCTCTGGGTCTGACCCTGATTCTGGCTCGGGTTTTGGCTTCTAATTGTTGGTTGCCCAGGAGAGTGTCCCTCTGGTTGGGCATTATCTTGAAAATCAGTCATATCAGCAAGAGTCGACTGCGACGGACTTAAGGACTGCGTGATCTCGCCCTGTGAATTTTGGTACCCAGAAGGGCTGTATTGCATCTGATTTAAAGGTGAAGCATGGCCTGTAGGACCCATCATGGGGCCGATTCCTCCCATTTGATCTGATATGGAGGGGCGGCGTTCATTGAATGGTACGAGATTCGGGAAATGACCGATACTCGGCGATTCGGCGATTATTTGAGAAGGGTCTTGAAGCGCATGGCTGTTGGCTGTTCCTTCAGGGCTATTTGCAGAGCTCATCCCGGTATCGGATCTAGTGGAATAGTAATGGGGTGTTGATCCATGTGACGCTGACGTCGACCGCAAATGAAGAAACCCCCCACCATGATGAGATGCGATCGGTAAAGATGGAGCAAATCCCAAATGTGAAGGTTGCGATTGATGAGAATTGGATGCCAAAAAATGCTGATTGCGAGAGTGTGCGGGGCTCACTATGGTGCCGTGGCCTGAGCCATTCGGGCTGTCTAACGATATAGACGAATTAGTGGAGTCCATTCGTGTAGCATGCGGAAGTCTGTGATAGTCTGGCTTGTCACTTTCAAACTGGGGTCTCTGCACATCGTAGAGAGCACTATCTAAATAGCCATTATGTTGTGAACGATGGGCCTCGTCATCTGGGTCGGTTCCATGAGGGCTTTGGTAAGGCTGGCTGTTCATATCTTTGTAGTGCGCATTAAAGATGTGCGAACCTACTGGCAACTGAAGACAACAGATATGGAACAAGAAGGAGGCAAGATCCACACGCAGCACACGCCTGTCAATGACAAACCCCTGCCTGAAAGCCCGTGCCCAGGTCAAATCTGCGATAAAGATAATGTTGACTACTGCACCATATATCGAGCGCGACATGCGGCTAAACCCCCCGATAGAGTAATTAGACCCGTAGTCTTCGTCCATTGCTCAGTCAAATAATTACAGAATCGATCGGTTAAGCTTGAATAGCTAGTAAAGTTTACAGATTGTCTTTTGTTAAGTAATGTACGTCGCGGACGCTATGGTAGACCGACGCTATGACACTCTCATAATCATGAATAGATAGATAGCGGCCACCCAGAGAGGGATGGGGTGTTTTTACTGTGGTTAGGGTAAGAGCGGTCCATCTAGTAGTAGTAGTTATTGGCGTTGCCAATAAAATGCGGCGTCAGATTGAGTTCAAAAAGTTCACGAGTCAAACGGAACCAGGAATGACTCGGCCACAAGGCGCGCCCGTGCATTTACATATAGCTTGATTTCAGAGATTTCCTTGTCGACTTCCTGCATGAACTCAATGATGAAATCGACAAGCTTATGTTTGAGCATCGACTCTGTGTGGACGTTAGTTATCAGAAACGATATGTCGAAGCCTGGGAGTGGATTGCGACGCAGAATGAAGAACGACTCAGCTCGTCGCGTGAGGAAGCGCGTGAACTGTGACACAAGGATGCGCTCGATATCATCGGCTTGCTTGATGCTGATAGATACACGCACAGAATTGATGCTGGGCTCGATCAGGACGCTTTCATTCTCATTGCGAGCAATATGCATCGGGTTGAGCAGTGCCAATGGGTTATTGCCGGCCTCTACCTCCGGATAGTTGTGCCGCTCAACTAGTTCGGACCCAAAGCTCTCGAGACAGAGAGCCGCATTGAGCGAGTTGCGCACTACATTCAGATACGGTCTTAGGGTCTGCGACATCTCAGCAACCGGGAAAGCAAGCAGTAAGAATGGCCTGCGGCGTGCTTTGGATGGACCGATGAATGATGGCTGGCAGCGTGGAGGTCATTTCGGCTTAGTCACGTGGCTTCGTGATACTGGCAGCATCCGATCAGCCCACACTGCCTTAAATCTTACCACTATTATTATGGTGTAATGTAATCGTGCTACTCCAATTAAATTGGGTGAATCTGTGATTTTGATTCTTAGTTTCATAGCTTATTATATTGGAGTTTATTCGTTTTTTATTTGTTTCGTTTCTTTCGTTTCTTCTTGTTTCCGATTTTTGTGCTTAGCATCTAGCATCATTGGTTCTAACTTTGTGCGTTGGTCTGGTTGTGCTCTACTCAGGAATACTATGTAATATTAAATGTTTAAGTTTGACTACATAAATTTTGCTCTATTGAATTCTCATTGATTGATTATGGGAATACCCATGGCTCTATGTCAGGTCGTCATTTACACAACATAAGCTGGCTATTTAGCATGTGTATTTTGTCCACACATGATGCTTCTTGCTCTCGGGGCACAAGTCTTATTATCACTAAAGGTTATCATTAAAGGAATTTATTGTAGAGTAAATTTCAATAAATTTCAATAAATTTCACATACACAAGTACAAAACAAAGACAGGGTCACAGCTTAAATACCATTGTGCTAATAAACATCATTAAAGCAGTGAAGGCACCCAATTAACCATTAAATACCATCACTCGTTTTGAAGCATATGTAGAATTAAAGCACCAGCCAAGAAAGCAATCTTGACGCGCTGATCTTCGGCCATTTTGATCGTCGCATAGCCTAGTTTCGGAATATAGCCCCACACGACACCGCCATTGATGTCGCGGTCACGGTCAAGATACATCTGCTTGTGCTCGTATAAGTCTAGATCATTTAGGGGATTATTGTCACCCTTTGTGAGCACAAGTTGCTTGTTAGGTCCCCTATGCTCGTGCACAACACGGTGTACAATGGGAATACTGCGACGCTTTGTGTCGTAGACAACCACGTCACCCACATCGACACGCGAGTTTGCGTTCCAGAGAAAGAGAATATCACCCCTCTGAAATGCCGGCTCCATAGAGCCGGAAAGTACGACTACGGCCGGAGTATCTGTATTGGCAATAACCCCTAAAGTGCGATACACCATATATGCCGAGGTGAACACCATACAGAGACTAAGCACTTGAGCCAGCGTTTTACGCAGCTGTCGTGGTCGGAGGTCTAGCATTGTCCAGCCCTTTAAATTCCACTACTACGGTTGGACTGCCACCCTTGTAGTTGTTATGGCTGCTAGTGGAGAGCGCGCTGTCATGTTCGCGGGAGCTATGGGATACGGGTAACAGCTAATCAGAATGTCTCTACTAATAGTACGGTTGAACCAGCCGTTCATTATCATCAACCTGCAAACCGTCCACTTAATTGAATCCAGTATAATTCGCTGTACTTCGATAACAACGCGGGTTACTTTTGTTTTTCTAGCTAAGTATGCCATGCGTCTTGAGTATATGAGGATCCTGGTGGCAGAGCCTATGATACTACCCTAGCCCAAGATGGCGCCCAAAACCACATTCAACATCACATTCACTAGATTGAGCAACTTAGCGATAAATCCTACTATGAGTACGGTGGCGTTGCACATTAAGCACGCTGGAAAAGTGTACGACGTGGATGCCGGAGTGGAATCCGAGGGCATTACTTTGAAACAGCGCATGGAGACGCTCACGGGCGTGCCTGTTGCACGGCAGAAGTTCCTTGTCAAGGGCAAGCAGCTACAAGACAGCACTGTTATTGGCAGTCTCGGCCTCAAAGAAGGTCAAACTCTTATGATGCTAGGGTCGAAGGCTCCTGTTGCGGAGCCAGCGGCTAGCTCATCATCATCGGGTCCTTCCGGAAGGGCCACCGCAACTTCGGGGCACGATGTCGAAATGGGCGGTGTTGAGCAAGATGCGTATGAAGATGACGACGAGCTCAACATTCCGACCGGACTACAGAACATTGGCAATACATGTTACGCAAATTCCACGCTCGAAGCTTTACATACAGTTCCTGAGCTAGACACTGCTCTGCAGAAGTACCATGGTACAGACGAGCTTTTGCGCTCGTGGGGACAGCTCTCGTCCCGGTTTGGGGAATTGAAGTCGAGCAATGACAATGCCATGGCACCAGTGCCGCAAATGTTTATTAGCCTTCTAAGACGGCGGTTTCCCCAGTTCGCAGAAACGTCTCCTGAGGGTTTCCCGAAGCAACAGGATGCCGAAGAACTATGGACGCAGCTCATGTGGGAACTAAGAGGCTCAAATGATGACGAATTGAAACGCATTGTATCATCGTTCGACGGTGCTCTCGAGGTGCGCACTGATAAACAAAGCGGACCCGAGCTTTCGACCGAGGAGTTCACCAAGCTAATGTGCCACATCACCATCCGAACAAACCATATGAAGGAGGGCTTGAAAGCTAGTCTACATGACCAACTTGAGACCGGGGAGAATTCTGGAGAACATTACGATGTGACAAAGCGCATTTCGCGGCTCCCCAAGTATCTAACGGTACAATTTGTACGATTTTTCTGGCGCAAGGACACGAACAAGAACTCGAAGATCATGCGGAAGGTCGCATTTCCTCTGCAACTCGATCTTGGTGACATGTGCACTGACGACTTGCAGGCCAAGATATCCCCTGCCCGACGTGCGTTCCGCGCTCTGGAGGGCGCCATTGAGGAAAGCAAACGTGCCGCACGCCGTGCTCGGTTCCAGAGGCTAGACTCGGTGTCTCAGGATACCGCTGATGAGCCTGGTGCTCAGGAACGGGTTCGTCTTGCTGTGGAGGCTGAGCACCGTGAGGCCGAGCGGGACCAGCAGCATTTAGAGTCTTTGCAGAAGGAGTTCCGCGATGCTATCGATCCCCAGCTTGGTGCAGACGAGACCTGCTCGCCACATGGCTTATACGAACTGCAGGCAATTGTGACCCACCAAGGTATGTCTGCTGACTCGGGCCACTACCAGTGCTTCACGAGAAACCTGCAGCGGCCTAATTCGTGGTGGCGCTACAATGACGATAAGGTATCTGAAGTTGATGATAACCGCATTGGCCAACTGGCTGGTGGTGGTGCTTCAGACTCAGCACTGATTCTGCTCTACAAATCAGCTAATTCAGACTCGTTGGCATTGAAGCCTAGCTCGCGCACACAGGCTAAATAAGTGAAAATCAAATAGACTTAAATGCGGTTTAATGAGCAAACCACGAAGCGCATCAAGTAAAAGTGAAAATGCCAAAGCAAGACTAAATCAGTGAGTAACATCAATGACAAGGACAGATTGTAAACGACCTAAGGAAACGGCGTTGCTGAAAATAATGATCAGAAAGGCATACAAAATAATGAATATAGAATATTGAACAAGTTGCTAGGCCATAGAACTGTGCCACGGCATATATAGTGTGTGACATAACTGAATATGGTGAGATTCAGCAACGTGAATGCCTACGAAACAGAAATAGTAGAAACTGTAGAAACTGTAGAAACAACGCACTCAGCACACAAGCCATTGCCAACCAGGCTATAGCGCAAAAATAGTACATTCTTCAAACGCTCAAATGACTACGCTTTTGTAGTACCACTTTTATTATACTAGGCTGTGTTTTTAATCTAATTCAAAGATGCAATCTTCTGCTCGATTCGCGTCACCTCCTTTTCGAATTCCGCAAACGTTTCCCGGCAGTTCAACGGCCGCTCCTTGTTCTTCAGAAAGCAGTCTACAAGTTTCTCGCGGACAAGCTGGCCCTCGTTGTCAAGGCTTCCGCGCAAGGGTCGGTTAGTGAGCTCGTGGTGTAGCTCGTTAACTTGTTTCCGCAACTGCTTCGTATCGAGACCACCTGCTTCGACCAGGCGTGCGTCATCCATTTCCGGAACTGACGTTCGCCGGTCCTTCAGCTGGGCCTCGGCTGCCACTCGCTCCTCATATAGGCGCTCAGCAACGCGATCCTCTATGTACTTCTCGGAGTACAGGCGGCGCACAACATCAGTCTCCGGCGTTGACTCAAGCTCGCTGCGAAGACCTGGCGAAAGACCGGCTGGCGCCGGTGGCTCGTAGACCTTGCTGCTCGCAATTTGCGATGATGTTTGACCCATTTCCAGCTGCCTTTCTCCACACAGTAGTGCTGGGATCACGGATTACTGGCCAGTTGCCTAGCAGACCATGATACGGTCAATGTGCAAGCACCTATGGAACTTCGAGCGCGGCAAAGCTGCCCCAGCCTAAGAATACAAAAGCCAGAAATAATATTATAAAACACTTAATACAGAACAATTCGTAGTGTAAAAGAATAGACAATAACCAAAAGCAAGCGGAAAAAAAAAGAGTTAGAAAGTCAGATTAAAAAGAGAAATTGACACCCGTGGGATTCGAACCCACGCCCCCGTAGAGACCAGCAATTTCAAGAAACCTGAAGCTGGCGCCTTAGACCGCTCGGCCAGAGTGCCTATACACATACTTGTGGCTCCGCTCTTACACTACACTTTCCTAATACATAGCAGGTCCTTACACCTGACTGAAATACTCTTTGTGGGATGAGGGTAGTAGCTGTGGAAGAAGGTTAACAAGACGTCCAATTCTGGCGGTTCAAGTTTGCCACTTACTATTTAAAAATGCTCAATCGTGCCGCAAAGCCGTCTAAGTTTGTGAAGTATCTCACTGCGGATCCACTAGTGCCGACTATTGAGGCCTCTGAATCAGCAAAACCGGAGTTGCTCCATAGGGCGCGCAAGTCTAGTGGGTCATTTACATGGGTTGCCCCCGAGCAACGGCCAGATTATGAGCTGAAGTGGGTCTCGACACAAGCACTAACCGATCTGGGTCTTCCTGCAGACATCCAGGAGGATCCCGAATTTGCAGCCGTGCTTTCAGGTGCTAAGGTTGTTTTAGATCATAAACAGCAAATATATCCATGGGCGCAAAACTACGGTGGATATCAATTCGGCAGCTGGGCCGGGCAACTGGGTGATGGCCGGGCCGTGACGCTATTTTCGGTAAATGGCTATGAAGTTCAACTCAAAGGATCTGGTCTAACCCCGTATTCTCGGTTTGCAGATGGAAAAGCCGTGTTGAGATCAAGTATACGCGAGGCGCTTGTCTCAGAATATTTGAACAAGCTGTCCATTCCTACTACTAGATGCTTATCTTTGGTAAATCTGCCGTCCACGCTCGCACGGCGTGAAAGGGTCGAAAGCTGTGCAGTCATAGCGCGCGTGGCTCCCAGTTTTGTCCGAATAGGAAGCTTCGATCTGCATCACTCGAGGGGGGACCGTGTTGAATTGCGCAAGCTTGCAGACTTTTGCATCAATGAGCTAGGACTCGGCAAAACTGTCGAGAGCGAGAAGGGGAACCGATACTTCAAACTATTCCGGGATTCCTCTCTTCGCAACGCTAGCATGATGGCCAAGTGCCAAGCCTATGGCTTTTTGAATGGCGTTTTAAACACAGATAACACAAGTGTGCTCGGGCTCAGTATGGATTATGGTCCATTTGCGTTTATGGACACATTCGATTCGAGCTTCACTCCGAACCACGATGACTTCACACTACGCTACGGCTTTAAGAATTCACCCTGGATTATGTGGTGGAACTGCGTGAAACTTGGCGAAGCCCTGGGTGAACTCATTGGTATTGGTGAAGGCGTAGACGACCCATCTTTTATCGAAAAGGGAGTTGGTAAAGACATCGAGCAAGCCACAGCGGACAATGCCATTCAGTTAATTATGAGTACAGGTCACGAATTCCAAAAGGTCTATGAAGAGGATTATGAGCGACTCATGTTGCAAAGACTTGGCATCTTGAATAGCTCGGAGGAACGTGATATCAACCTGGTTGAAGAGTTATTACGTATGCTTCAGGAATGCGAGATTGATTATAACACATTCTTCCGAAAACTCGGATTCACACAGGATGCGTCACAGTTTATTCCTGGCGAGCGCAGCCGGGCTCAATTGATTTCTGACGCCGAAGTAAGCAAGATGGTAACAGAGTGGTTGCAGCAATATTTAGAACGACTGGATCGAGATCCAACATCTGCAGATGAGCGTCGCAAGGCAATGCTATCTTTAAACCCAAATTTCGTGCTTCGCAATTCAGTGCTTAGCGACGTTATAGACTATTCTCGACGAGATGATTGGTCAAGGTTCAACGCGGTGGCTAACATGATTATGGATCCATTCGCAGAATCTTGGGACAACGTGAGCCAAGAACTGCAAAACCAATATTTGGGTGAAGCTCCCCTCGAGGAGCGGGATACAACCTGTTCTTGCAGCTCATGAACATAGGCATTTTTGCACAGCAACATACTTCTATACATTCGCTTATTTAGAGTAATGATCTACACAAATGCAAATACCGGTATCCTCCGTGATATATTCTAGTACTTTTTTTGGG